>VXAA01006786.1:147-41634 GCA_013399115.1 Anseranas semipalmata | reverse complement strand
CGGGCATCCCCCCTCGGGCGTCCCTTCCCCCTGCTGCCTCCCGCAGAGGCTTTGGGGGAGGGAGGGAGGCGCAGGCAGGATCTGGAGAAACTTTGTGCACGGCTTCTCCCTTCCCCCCCACCCTCCCGTTTTGGGAAAGGGATGTCTTCAATCAGGGCGAGGGCTGGAAATGCTGGAGGCTCGTAGCGGAGCCAGCCACGGAGGAAAGTGGGGAGGCTGGTGCCCGAGGGCGTGGGGAGCCGGGCGCGGGCGGGCAGGGGGTGACAGCGCAGGGACACAAGGGCAGTAGCGGTGGCGGCAGTACGCGAAACTGGGGGGCAGCCTCCTAGCTGAGNAGCCCCCAGGCCTTTGCTGGCTTGCAGAGCTGCTGATGTTGCCACTAATCCCAAAAGACCAGGCTCCCTGTGGGCTGGGGATCGAACCTGGTGGAGCTCTGGAGGATGGCTGGGGTTTGCCTTTCTTTGGGTTCACCCTGTTTTATTTTCTCTGGGTGTGCAGAGAAGTGGAGGGTCCCCACCAGCTCCGCCCTCCAGGAAGGTGGGCTGCCTCCCCCTGCTTTTCCCGAAACCCAGCAGAGCAGGGGCCGTGTGAAATCTGCCCCCCACAAGTCATGCTGTGCAAGCTTATCGCAGTGCTAATATTTATCTCCTCCTCCTCTCTCCCCTTTCCTCCACAGATGCTGTGCTCTGCTTGCAGACACAGCGTGCAGGATGGTGGGAGACTAATCGTAAATTGACCTTTGTAGCACTTTGCTGCTTTGGCAGGGATGTTAATTCCAAAAGAGCACAGGAGAGTTTGGTCTGAATCTTGAATAGTGCAAAGTCCAAATGTTTGAGAGAAGGTGTAAATCCAATGAGAATGGATGCTCCCATTAATGATTTTGCAACCCAAGAGTTGCTTCATGCATCAGAGTCACCCATTAGTGTATCTGAAGAAGCAATTTCTAAGCCTTAGTTTGTTTCTGGCAGTCCTTTGCTTAACCTTTGCTCATCATTTTATTCCCAGCTCAGCAGTGTTGCTGGATGGGCCCAATACAAAACAGTGGGATGATGGAATCATGTCACCTTGGTGTTGGTAGTTGGAGGCAGAGTTAATCTGTTTGATTTGCAAGTATTTGAAGATGTCTCAGAGTCCTTTAAGTGTGAAATTATGTGTATACATATCTCTGTATATGCAAATACATATATACCTATGTGTATAATGAATATGTAACAAATGTGGAGTTCATGTTACGGTAATGTTGGATGATATTTGCTGACTTCTGAAAATAAAATTGTGAAAGTAAATATATTTCATTGTGGCACAGCTTAAAGTAGCTTGAAGGCATACATCTGATTTTTTTGGGTGGAACGGATAACTGCATTTTTTGGGAGCAGATATTTATGGTTAGAAGGATTATCGTACTTGTGCGCTAAACAGAAGCGAAACAGTTCGTACAGTGTCTATGGAGAATTTTCTCTTATTGAAGAGGTGTGTGGGGGTGACAGTTCAGACCTCAGCCTCAGGCAGGTGGTAGTATAAGCTTAAGTATGACATATGGGGATGAATAAATCTATTAAGTACAATGTAAAATGGATTGTATTTTATAGAAAATTGCATCAAAATGTAAATGAGATGTGATGGTTGAAAGGTATGAATATGTGTGTATATATCCATAGCTAATTGGATTCTGGTGACTGAATTTCTAAATTAATGCAATTTTTATTCACCAAGTGAAACATTAAAGGTTTGTATTTTTTCGCTTATGTCTGTCTCCTAGTCCAGACCTTAATGAATTACACTAGAGTTGTCATAATGTAGGTGAATGCATCAGCTTTCAGGGATATAAATTTCTGTTAACCTCCAGAAAATATTGAAAGTGGGGAAGGGAGCTATGGGTTCTGGAAACTACGGATAAGATCGTTTTGAAATATGTAAATAGAATTACATCTTTTGCTGGTTATGTTTTATTCTTATACGCTGGAAGTTATTGATTTTTTTTTGTCATAATAGCCTACATTCTATGAATATTTTGATGTCTCCTGAAAAGTAGATTAGAACTTGGAGAGCCAAGGTGACTAATGCCAATTGTAGTGCTAGACTTGGGCAATAAAACCAATCCTAACCTTTAGGCTGGTAGCCAACTCATGATGGAAATTCTTCCAGTGCAGCTTTTATTCTGTCTTGTTTTGTGACTGAGGAAGCCCTGGCTGGAACTCAAAGGGAAGATACTTCAGTATTATGCAACCTGTACCTATCAGGTACAGTTGAGTGACATAATATTGTACAGCAAAAGCAGATTGTGTATTTCATGTTTTTTTTTTTTTTTTAAAAAAAACTCTGTCTCGGGGTATACTTTCAGGTAGGATTTGGTTTCCCAAGAATTTCATTTTCAAAATCTTTAGTCATAAGGCTTCTTCTATGTGCCTCCCTTTATTGATTTTGTACTTTGTAAAATAGAAACTCTTCATATATATTTATGTATTTTTTTTAAGTTATCACATGTTTACCTTTGACTTATTATGGTTATGCCTTGCATTAAGTACGTGTTACCCTGGCTACCTACTCCCTACATATACTCAAATTGGATTTGTACTATGAGCAAGTGCTGCCTCCAGTCATGGAGGATGGACAAGCGTCCATTCTGAATCGAGCGGTCAGGACTCAGAGCTATTTAAGATTAACACCCTAATGCACTTCTGTATATTTTCTGTCAGTCCAGCATTTTCAGGCAGACCCCATTGCTCTGATATCTTTAAGTTGTTTCTTTTGATTTAGAGTTGGATACTCAGCATGCCAAAATGAGGAGCTTTACCAGCCTCTCTGCCTCCGCTGGCAGAAACTATCATGGTTTCTGCTATGGAGGTGTTAGGCCACAAAGAAACATCCAGCCGGTTAGACCACTTAGGTTATCTCCTTACTTTTGTTAAGCATGGGATGTGTATAAAACACTTCTATGGTGCCTTGAAATTTTAAATATTTATTGAAGAGAGCCTACTACGTAGGCTTATGGATACTTGCGATGCCTCTGTGAAGGTGGCATGTATCCTTGAAATTTAGGAACTGTAGTCAGTGGGGATAGCTGTAATTAAAACATCTTTTTAAGATCTAGTTTCCATGTAGCCTAAATATGTCTTTCTTTTCAGTGTTCCAGCGTTTCTGTGCTGTTTGATATTTTGCTTTTCTCTAATATTACATAAAGGAAATACCTCATTCTTGCAGCCATTACATTTGACCTGTGTGACCCTCTTTTGAAATAAATTTGATTGTAATGTGGTGTGCTGTTCGGATCAGAATAGGTCATTTGTGTAGTGTGGAATAGGACTGTGCTGCCTTTGTTCTTTTGGAGTCTTTCATAGATGTGTTACATTAAAATTCATATGACACAATTTTATTCTGTGCTGGCTGTGCTCATAGCTGAAACTTTCCTGTAGCAGATTGGAATCCCTTTGTTGTCTCCTAATAAACTAAGTTGCAAGGATTTCATGCCTTGTTGAAGTGCTGTTTCTTAGAAGGAAAAGCAATTTGATGTCACATTAGGAAGTCTAATTAAAAATGATCGTTGTGTCACTTTGATAGTCTTGTTTTGACCCAAATCAACCTTCGAAGTCACAATCTTTTTGTTTGTTTGTTTTCTTCTTATTTTTGGCATGCCTTGGCCACAGAACAAAAGAATCCTGTCTAATGGAAATTTTCACTGAGTTGGTGAATAAATACTGTTTTTTATGTGTGTCCACATACTGAGTAGAATTATTTCCTCGTTGGTTCAACTTATACTCTAATTCTGCTATCCAAAGAGAAAATTGTACCTGCCAGTCAGTCTTGTTTGAGTAATAAATAACAGGTTGCTTTTAGTCACCAAATGAAAAGTTTTACCGTATAAAACCCCCTATTTTTAACCATACTTTTAAATCATTACAGGTAGCTTTCTAGAGAGGAACATAGGGCTTTCCCTTCTGCTGTTAACCCTGATTGATTGAAGACAGGGTTAACTATGTTATGAACATGAACCTCTGATTGCTGCTTAGTTCCTCTTGAACAGACTCTTGCAGTGTGTGTTTTACAAAATCCTAACATTTACTTGATAATATGTGTATATTTAGGGTGAAGAAAGTGAAGGGATCTGCAAAATGTCCCACGTTTGAGGTTATGTTGATTGACGACAGTGGCTTTGCAAGTGGGACATGATGAATATGGAGGGCAGAGCAAAGGTTCTTCTCATTCTTAGACCTGCCATAGCATAAGAAACAAACAAACAAGTGGAAACCCCCAAGCAAACAGTGCAGCCTGGAATGGATATCCTTTCCATAGATTATTTTATATTATTATCTATGGCAAATCTGCTCACCCTTTTTGAAAGCACTGAGAATGACATTTATAACTACATCCTAACATGTGACCTAAACTATGCATTACATCTCATAGCATGAGAATAATTCAAGTTAAACTTTAAGAACTAATTTCCTTTTTATAATGAATTTATTTTAATTTCAGCAAAGCTCCAAACCCACAGGATTTAGATGCCAGATTCCTTCCATGTAAAGGAGTTCATTTTTCATGCTAGTGCTAGACAACGTAAGATAGGGAATTAGAAGGATTTCACTGTAATCCAAATGTGACGCTAGTCACATTTACTACTTAATACTGAAAGTATCATTTTAAATACCAATAATTACTGCTTTCAATACTTTTTCGTGCTAGAGTTACGTGAATGGTTTTGCAGAATTAAATAGAAAATATATGGATTTCCAATTAGGTTATTATGGAAAGAACAGTCATTTTGAGTTTTGGACCAGTTCTTATTGATTAAGCATATTGTGTAGCAAATTGAAAGAAATATCTTGCAGCATTGTAAACAAGGACAAAAAGTCCAACAATTTTTTATGCTAATGTCTGTGTTTAAAGAAACTTATGAGTCAGACTTGTATTAAGTGCTTCTGAGTTGCCGTTTCCCAGTTGCTTTTCTTGATGCGCTTTTTCACTTAATTCTCAAGAGGTCTGATGGCCAAATATCTGTAAATTTTGTGATGGATGGCGCATATTTAAAGGGACAAATAGTTTCTCTGTGGCAGATAGCATATTGCTTCCTTGTTATCAATGGATTATAAATGCTTCTATTTTCACTCTTGTGTGTAATATCATTAGCCTCAGTGAGATTATACTTCAGCTGTATGAAGATTACATGAAGAAGTGTTTGTAGACTTGACCTTCTTCCCATGCATGTGTTGAGGTGGTAACATTTTATTTAGATGTTGTATCTCATGTGAGATGATGGCCTTTTGTTTTTTTGTTTAGCAGTCTGTCATTTTTGTCCTACGATAGACATTAAAGACCTGGTCAAAGACCCTGAAGTCAATTTAAAGAAACCCATTAACTTCTGTGGCTTTGGTTCAGAATCTAAGAGGGAACATTAGCTGGATGCATACAACACAAATTTTCTTGTTATAAAATGCCCTTCAAATCCCGCTCAAAGGAATTGTCCTTTCTCAAATCAGTAATTACGGAAGGAACATTCTCTATGAATCCTTGAAATACACAAGGAATTATTCATGTCATTACAGTAGTGAGTTTTCTTCCTAGTTTTTTTAAATAATCTTGCTTCAGATCATTCATTCAGATTTTTGCAAGCAGTGCAAAATGCTTTATAGCAGTTGCCTGGCAACAACACATTCAGGCAACAGCATATGTGAATCAGTTGTTAGTTATACGTTTATATATATAGCTATATAGGGAGAATACATTTTAGATAGGTACTAATGAGAAATTTCTGGGAAAAAAAATGGCAAAAAAAGCATACTATGAAATGTTGTTAATTCTTCTGAAGACAAATAAAGGTTTGTGTGTGTATTATAGCCTTGAAAGTTTGTCTTTTATTTTAGGTTGTGTAAAAGATCTGCTAGTTGAACTGCTTTTCACAAATGTCGTGATATAGTTAAGATAATCATATGCAGTCATAGCAAGCGATGTAAAATGTTCTCTTTGTTGAAGGTGAAAAACACTTTGATATGTATGGATGCTGATTTATATCCCTCACTGTTCTTTAAATTAGTAATGTATTCTTGAAGCAAAACTTTACTGTATACTGTAGCCTTTCAAATCTGTTATATTTAAAATAATAATTACAAATGCTGTGCTGTATTTTATGTTTTTAATCTCTTCAATTTGCATTGCAGCTGTAAGATTCAGAAAGATATTGGTGTCATATTTTAGTTGATTGCTGTTTTGTTGAAAACTTTTTTCCAGATAAAATGTTCAGCTCTAAACACTGGGAAATTTCTGTACTGAGGTCAACAAAGATAAAGAAGATCTTTTAATATTGTGGAGAAAGTTTTTTTTTTTTTTTTTTTTTCCACAGTAGGACAAATCTACAAACATGAAGAGAAGCTGAGAGAAAGCAGAGTTTGCTCTAACTGTATCTTAACACTTTCCTATCACATAAATGCTTTCTGTATATTAATGTTATTCTCAGAATATTCAGAATGTATACCCACGCGTCATGTCTGAGAAGGAAATTTGTGTGTTTAGTGCAGCTAGTAAGCGACTTTTAGGACTGAAAACCTGGTACAAGTCAAGAGATTTCCAGATACTGAGATTCTCAGCTGGTGTGAGAATTGAATCTGCTGACTCCAGGAGTACTTTCTCTGATTAGGGTAGGCAGAGTCTTTCTGAGAAAGCGGGGAATAGAATTGTGAAGAGTTTTGCAGATGAATGCTAATATTGAGTTCTACTTAGCAGTTACAGAAAAAATAATGCAATCTGTAGAGTTCTGATGAAATATCCTTCTTTTCAGTGAACCACGCTACCAAAAAAGTCTTCCATATTTTGCGTCTTTTTAACAGTTGTAACGTGTGAAATGTTGCCATCCTTCTGAGAGGTTACAAGACCATGCAAATGGAGCCTCAAGGATTTACTATTCACTTTTGATGCACATAAATTGGATGATAATTAATGAATGTGTGTAAATCTTTTAAAAGATTGCTCTTATTTCTCTGTTGTTCAGCTGCCTAACTGGCCCTCATCATCCCCAGTTTACCTGGACTGAACTTTGAGAAGTTTTGGTGTTAGTCAGGAATTAAAAACACACAGCATTAACTAGACCTGGAGAAAAAAGTTACAGACTACCTACCTCCTGGAGGAACAGCTCTTCACCTTCTTTCCCTAACTTGTTCATTGCAAAAAGAGCTACTAGCAGTTTAATATCAAAGATTTTTCACTGTGGTGTAACCAAATTAGAACCATTTTTGATCGGGAAGCTCACGTTAGTTCTAATGCTCTCTGTTCTTTGTTGCTGGAATATTTTTTTCGACACTGTTGCTCTGAGGTCCTCTGCCTTCAGACCCAATTGGTGCATTCTCTGTTCTCATGCAAACATTTATTTTTCCAGCAAAGAGAAAAGAATATATGAAGTCATACAAAATAATAACAAAAAAGGGTTTTCTGAAGAAGTAGTCGTAATTATTGCTTTCTTACAGGACCTGGAAAGAGGAGGCTATATTTGTAGATGGCCTTTAGGCATTATTATGATAAATTATTATAATTGATCTTTTTTATTTATCTGACTAGTAGAGAATGCAGTCTGATAAAACTTCATATAGTAAATGTGTTATCCAGCTCAAATGTGATGAGAGAATATGAAAAAATAGAATATACGAGGCCTCACCAAGAATGGAGAAAATTTCCGTTTTAACTGAGGTTGATATACTAAATTATTAATCACTAGATTAGTATGATGATAATAAGCTACTTGCAAATGAGACCGTTTTGCTGATGGAAGTAATTTTTTTTTTATGTAGTTAGAATAGTAATACTTTCTCTGAACGATAATTATTTTTCTTGAAACTGTACTTGTAAACTGTTCCTATGAATACCTCAGCAAGACGTACTTTCCATATGAGAACAGAAAAAGAACTATATTTTTGGCACAGTAAAAGCAAGCTATAGTTGTTCAGTGCATGGTCCTTTAAACACATTCAGATCTCTCTGAGTTCTGTAGCAGGCAGTGAAGGTCCTCAGCTTCTCGTAGGGTATAATTCTTAATCAGTGGCAAAAATTACATTCATTATGCGAGGCAAAATACAACATTAGTCCTATTGTGTACTCTAATGTTAGTGATTCTTGCTTTTAAGTTGCACGGTGTTTACTCACAGTCTGAGGAAGATTGAGACTCTTCACCTGGCATGACTTAAGTTTCATTCTGAGAATAGTTTTCTTGACTTCTGAGTATCAAAGATGTATTTGATTCTTAGTATTATTACTCTAAGTTACAGGTTTTTGAAATCCATCTATATATACTGTTACTGATAATCCTAAAAAGACTGAGACTTATAGGGATACAAATGGAAAAAGAAAGAATTTTTGTAAACGAGCTACTTTTTGCCTTTCAGGAGAAAAACATTTTTGTATATATATGTATATATATGAACAACAATATCATAACAACAAAGCTAGAAGGGTAATTTTCCTTAATTTTAGCAAGAAGGGTAGTAAAGTATATTTCTTCTGTAGTCCTTGTATCTTAAATTGCAATAGGGTTTTTGGAGCTCTTTGCGCTGCTAATGAGATAACCTCTTTCTAGAAGACAGAAATCTTTGTGCTTACACGTTGGATTGTATGTGAGAGGAGTTAAATTTTAGTCTTTTTCAGAGATATAATTTGTAATCTTGAGCACTTTGACTCATTCCAGCCTTATTCTCAATTATACTAAGCCCAATGTACACTGCATACATTAAATTTAAAGCTGAATTAAGGCCCCTGATACTGCCAGCAGAGTGAAGAATCCTGTTAGCGTAAATGGGAAACAGGCTTTCTGTGCTTAAGTTTTCTATCTGTAAAAAGTATATAATCTCTTTTCTTCCACCACTTCTTTATTTTGTCTGCTTAAACTATAAACTCTTGATAGATCACCTATTTATATATGTAGAATGGCTAGCACTGATCATGGTGAAAACTGCTGTTAGGTATACACAGTATAGAAAATGTCAGAATAACTTGGAATTTATTTTTCATAGTTTGAGTCACAATGACAGAATGGTTGAGGTTGGAAAAGACCTCTGGAGGTCATCTGGCCCAACCCCATGCTCATGCAGGGGCACTTTTAATTTGAAAATATATTTCATTTAATTCTTCTATAAAATGTCTCTTTTTACAGTCAGGATTTGTTCAGGTGACCAAGTGTTTTTTTGTTTGTTTGTTTGTTTTTTAGTATGTATAATTTTTTTTTCTTAGATCTTGTTGATACAAACCATTGCTCATCAGTTTTTATCGAAACAGGTGTCAATGACAGCAAGACAAGGAGGTCTAAAGCTGATGACTTCAATAGGAATTCTGTCTCTCTTGATTTATTTGAGGCACAGTTGTAGCACAAAATCTGAAGTCCTGAATGGTTTTACTTTTAAAAGTAGGTATCACCGAAAATGTTAAATGTACAATTATTCACATCTTAACTGGCAGAACAATTCTGAAAGTTGAATCTAGTCCATGAGGCAATTTCATAACTGCTAGGGTTACTGATCTGCAATTGCAAATGTAAATGTCTGACCTCAGACATGCATAAATTAGCAATTTTTGTTGAATATATAGCACACAATGGAACAGCCTCATTTAAAGGTGGGGTTAGTGATGTTCCTACATTATCTTTTTCCTTTGTTAGTGCAGTGGTCAGACATCAAAGACACAGGGATTTTCTCATCTCCAAATTTTATAAGTTCCATATTCTTCCACAAAACAATTAGAAGAACTTTTACAGTCTAGGCTTATGTGAAGCTTTCTACTTAGTAATACTAATACCTAACCTAAGTTGTGCATTTCACCCATAAATATCTTGGAGCTCGGCACAGGGAGCATATATTTGTATATATCACATAGAGGTAGGTCTGTGGGACTCCATACAATTTGTGGGATGAATCAGTTGAGTCTACTTGCAGAGATGGCAAAATACTTTGTCTCTTGAGGAGATCTATCTACACAATTTGTACAAGCAAAAAGCAACTACAGAATTGTTTACTGAAAATAAACACAAAAGAGTTTTTTTTTTTTTTAAATTTAATCAAATTACAGTTTGTCCAGAATAGTAATGCCAATGTGAGCCTTTCCAAAAGAAGCATTGTAACAGCCAGTATCGTCAGGGTACTGGTTTGCCTTTAATCAAAAAAATCTTTCTGCAGCCTTTTGAAATCACTGAAAGATGTGTATTCTCTTTGGTATGTCTTAGCTCTAAGCAAAAGGTTGAAAGGATACCAGGTACCTTTTGCTAATATGATGCATGTTGGTTGTATATACTCTTAAGCTTATGCAGTGTCATCACACTTAGGTAGTAATGCGTTTAATGAAACCCAATTCCTGCATCTTGTTACATTTTTCCAATCATTGAATAATCCTGACTTTTTTTTTTAATTTTTTTAAAAATGAAAATTCTAGTGTAGAATTACTCTACCATTCAAAGGTAGAGTAACAGAAAGGAAAATGTTAAAAATAGGCAAAAAGCCTATATTTTGCTGTAAAGCAAATATGTAGTTGAACTAGATCAGCTGTTTCTGGCATGTGTAATTCTTTCATTAAATCTCATTATTCTGTATAGGCACACTTTTATTTGCTTTTAGCAAGTGGTAAGATCAACATTTCTGCGTGAAAAGCTGTGCAACGGGCAAAAAAACTTCTCCGCAGTATATCTACATTTACATCTAAAACTTAGCTAGTGTAGTGAAAGTGAGATTTACAAAACACAGAGTAAAAAAATTTAAGATCTAACTTCATGGAATTCTGACTTATTGGAACAGAATCTCTGACAGCAGTTATTCCTGATAATGGCATGAGATGTATTTAAAATACCCATACAAATATTAAAAAAATATAGCAGAAGGAATAAGGCGCACGAGCAAGCAAGCCAACTGCTCTATTCTGATGTCTTTGCAGAAAAATAGGAATGGAATTATTTTTATGGTCTCATGGTTCTTGGTGAAGCCAAAGATTCTGCAATTTCTAGAAGACAAAATAGATAAGATAACGCAAAGACTCAGTTTCTAGAATAAAAGCCATTGCATGGTACAGAACTTGCCCCAAACCCAGAGGGTGAACAGGGTATTGCTAGATCACTGCTATTTCAGGAGATTTAGGTTATTGGAAGAATTAGCTCTGAATGCCTGTAAAGGATCATTAGAGATGACTGTTTCGAAACACTTCTTAATCATTTGGGATGAAGATAATACAAATTGTAAAAGTGAGCTATAGGTAATAACAGCTTAGCAGCCAGTGGAGGAGATTAGTTACACCATCGGTGTCTGAGGTGTCATTAGGTGTCTAAGGTGCTTTCAAGGCTCAAGCCACACAATGAAACATAGGTAGGAATTAGTGGAGAGGCTGTGGAATAGTTAGATGAGATTTATGGGCAATGAGTGGAAAACTTATATTGGTGGCTGTCATACTGTACTTATTTGAGGACAAATGTTAGTTTAGCAGTTTTCATAGGATAATATACCTACAGTGTTTGAATGTATTGCTTTGGGATTTTGGGGGGCTGGAGAAGAAGATATACACATTGACTTTGTATCTATTTTGTACACTTTAAAATATTTTGAAAATGTGTTACTGTGACACAATCATTCCAAAATGAAGTTTATTTCCTGGGTGAACCCAGAGGCTAGATACATTTCAAAATGTTTCTGGAAGTGTTATTTTCCAGAACTCTTTATATCAGAAAATAATTTTTGCCTGTGATCTATTTTTTTTTTTTTTTCCTCTGAACAAACAAATCAGTCATTTCTGCAGTTTCTGTATAATACTATTCTAAAGCTTATATTCATTTCTTCTAAAAAGAAATATTCCAGGTGAATGTCTCCTCCACTACAATCTGAACAAAACTGAGTTTAAAACTGTAGTGAGATGATACCTGTTCTTCAATTCTTCAGAATTCTTTTCCTTTTTTTTTTTTTCCCACCTCTGTCTTACCTGAAACATTTCCTAGACCAGCGTGTAGATAAATAATTTATCTTCTCATAGCAAAACTAACACTTTTCTGTTATCTGGAAATACTAGAAAGAGTAAATACTTATTCTCATTTACACAAACAAATACACTTCTGAATATACTTGATTGATTTACTCGTACTAATTAAAAAGGCTTGAGCTAATGGGCCAAACATCTACTTGTCAGTAGAAAAGCGTATGAAGAAATACAGCCTCCTTCACTATATGCCTGGATTTTCAGTCCAGGAGAATGTAAGAAGTTGTAAATGATGCTGATTTTTATTTACCTGAACTAACCCACAGCTGTGCTCACGCTGATGCTTACGGCTGAGCCAAATGTACAATGGATGAACTGAGTTAAACCAAGAGATTTGAAATGGGAAATGTTACTTTCTACTTCTTTGAAGAACTATACTTCTACTTCTTTAGAGAACTGTAAAGCAAAACTGCTCCCTGCGTAGCTCTTAGGATGGTCATGACTGAACTAGTGAAAATGGAAGAAGCTAAATGAGCTGATTATGAAGAGTTCATTAATTTTTAGTTATCAATAATATCTGTTTGGTAAGTCAGGCGTACAGTGAAGTTACATACAGAGGAAGGGCATTTGTGAAAAAGGGCCAGATCTGCTCTTGACTGTGCAAGTATCTCTGAAAGTGTTGCAGGTTGTACATGCCAGCCACAGGGCTTACAACAGAGGTGAAAATTTTGGTCACATTTTATTCAATCCTTTGTTGCAGCTGTTTCATAAAGTAAAGTTCTATCAATCCCAGAAAATGGCATGAAAAATTAAGCTGAATAGAGCAGTTCCTCATTTTCAATATTCTCTTTCTAGGTAAGTAGGTAAATATTTTTAACAAAGTATTACTGAATGGGATTTGTTCAGATTTCATGTTTCAGCTTTTTTTCAGAATCAGGAGGGTTAAAAAACTTATTTTCTGAAACCAAAAATTGAAATAATTCTGTGATATTTCGTCCTCGGGACCAGATGCATTAGGCATAGGCCTTTAATCCCTGTGCCCTAGTTACAGCAATTAGGGTTCATGAAATATAAATTTCATTACATATGCATCTTGGTTTCTTTTTTCTTCTGTTTCAAAATCAGTCTGAAATATTAATGATCACATTAAATGCACTCTATTATATGAATTGCTGTTAATATTGCATTCTAGTTATCCTCGTAGATGCAGTGAATGACATTTTCTAACATTTAAACTTAAATGTGTATTCTCTTGTTGAAGGAAATCTGACTTTCATAATATGGTTTCTGATAGGCCTGTCTCTTTTCCTGCATTTAAATAAAAGTGCTGAAGATCTTTAGCTCTTTGGAAGACCACAGTTTTGAACTCTTCACGATTTGTAGTGCAGCAGCGTGCCGGGGAGAATGGAAATGCCAGACAAAGTTGTGGTCCCTGCCTGGAAGAGCTAATGCTCCATAATCTGAAATGTTAAAGCTCTCCTCCAAAACCTGATGTTATTGTTTCACTGAAAGATTCATCTCCATCTAAATTTACCAGCCATTTCTGCATATCATATCTATTTAAATGTATTCCTAAAGCTTGATCGTAACAGTTCCCTTCTTCTCCCAAACTGGTAAAGAAACAGCCACCGCTGTGAATCACATCACCATCAGAGCACTTGCGTTACATGGTTTTGTTGGGATCAGGGAAGGCACTTGTAGGGCATAAGGGTACAAACAGAGGTGGAAAAACAATTTGTTTTAGATATTTGAAAACCGAAAGCAATAAAAGAAGTACTGTTTGTATAGCAACAGGTATAGTGAAGTGCGGATTGCACTTCACTTATGTAAACACTGAAAGCTCCCAAATGAAAAATTCACAGCTGGGGGGGGAGGGGGAGCTTGTTTTGTTTCTTAAGGCCAAGGCATATGTCACTATAAAACAACTATATCTACTTTAATGTGGCCAGGGAAGAGGCACTTAGCTGTTCCTCTGCAAGAGGAATGAGTTAATAAACCCAAAGCACAATCTGTCTCTGCTGTAGCTCTTGGCACACAGCAGCCCTAATTGGTTGAAGCTATTGAGGCCTTAATTGCTGATTTTGCAGTACTGCCATGTTTACTGATAAGGTTTAATGCAAGCTAAAATTTGTTAACTAGAGAGAAACAGTCACACTTTTACCAAGAGTGTAAGGACAAACAGCAGACTTTGCTGTAGTCCTGAATGATGATGAAGTATTTCAGCATGTGGCATTGTTAAAATTTCCTGTTTCGGGCTATTGAAATTCCTTTCTTTGAGCAGAAGAGCAGGAAGATGTTTCTGGGTTAGATGTTGTGCAGCTATTACTGAAATAAGTCTATAGTGGGAGTATGATAGTTGGATGTTTAATTCACTGATTCACATGACTTTCAACTACCAAATTTTTTACTCCTGGAGGAGGACAGATGCAACTCTTAGATTTGCATTGAGTAAAGAGGTCTGGGTTTGAACTGACCATATAAAAGGATAAACTCCATTTGTGCCTGCCTGGCTAAGATCATCTACATCAATAATTTTATCTTCCTGTTACTATAATTTTGGATTTATATCAAAATTTATTCATTAAGCTGTGGTTTCATTCAGGTTTCTGAATATGACAAAAGTCTTGCTGTCTGATAAATAAAGAGAGGACTATTGTATTTAAATGTTTACAAGCTTAGTTCTTGAACTGAGATAGCTTCATGTTTATTTTTAATGCAGTATTATTACAGTGTAATACAGTAGCCTTTTAAGCTACTAACCTGCTTTTTCATTTCTGAACTATAACTGAAAATCATTTTTACTTGTATTTGAATTTTATATAATAGTAATAAAAATACCAAGTAATGTTACAATATGGTTGTTTATGTCCCAAAAGCTAAACGGAAAAAATAAATGGAAATGTGTTATGTACTTAGCATAATACTCTGGACGTGCCAGTTTTCTGTCTTGGAATGTTTTTTGTATACTGGATGCATAGCGTAGAGTAGAGGAAAATGTAAGATATTAGCTGAGTGAAAAGCAGATGCTATTGTGAACTCTAGATGAGTTTTTGTCTTCATATTTGAAAAATACATGACCCCGTATTCAGAGAGATTTTGTGCTTGCATGTGATTAAGACCTATTTCGTTACTGAACTGTATCTCGAGTGTATTCTGTAAGCCATATATGTAATCTCACACAGTTAATAAGATGTATATTAATCTACACAACTAAATGTGTACAGAAGAGCAGATAGTTGAAGGACCTAATAGCTGTAGTTTAATCCATTGTTTATTAATGCTCGGAAGATGAGAAATAGGGCATGTTTGTCAAATCTAATAAGAAAACTAATAGCAATTATTATTATATTAAGTTTCTATGCAGTTTAAAGCAAAATTATGTCCAACTCTGCTTGCAGACTTAGACTCTATGTCAAACAAATTAACATAATAGATATTTCTATTTCAATTAATGGTCTACGTTGATTGTAATTTTTCTTCGACAAATTTTGGCTCATAAAGTATATTCAATTAAGTAAGTTGTAACTTCATATGGGTCTAAGATGGTATAAAGTGTTATATATTGTATTAGGTGGTCCTTTAGATCTGTAACAGGGCAGATTTTTTTATTTTCTGGTAATATAGTCAAGTGGTGGGTTTTGAATTTCTTCAGCACTCTGCATCCTCTGTAGTAGTCCATAATGTAGTAGCTCTAGCCTTGAAAGGCTGACAAAGAATAAAACAGGACTTTCATCAGCAAGATCATCCTTAAACAAAACTAATCTCCATATGTTGTGGGTTAGCCTCCCCACATGGGATGAGGGAGAGAATCGGAAAGGTAAAAGTGTGAGTGAGATAAAGGCAGTTTACTAGGTAAAACAAAAGCCGTGCACACAAGCAAAGCAAAACCAGGAATTCATTCGCTGCTTCCCACCGGCAGGCAGGTGTTCAGCCACTCCCAGGACAGCAGGGCCCATCACACGTAGCGGTTTCTTGGGAAGACGAATGCCATCACCCTGAACGTTGCTCCCTTCCTCCTTCTTTACCTCGGCTTTTATTGCTGAGCATGCCGCCATATGGTATGGAATACCCCCTAGGCCAGCCTGGGCCAGCTGTCCTGGTCCTGTCCCCTCCCAGATCCTGGTGCACCCCCAGCCCCCTCACTGGCAGGGCAGCACAAGGAGCAGGAAAGGCCTTGGCTCTGTGTGAGCACTGCTCTGCAGCAACTGAAACATCGGTGTGTTATCAGCACTGTTTTCATCACAAATCCAAAACACAGAATTGTGTGAACCTCTACAACAAAAAGTAACTCTGTCCCAGTCAAAATCATGTCACCATACGTGACATGCCCTCCAAACCAATGTCAAGAATGGCTACATCTCCCTCTGCTTTTAAAAATCTCTGAGGTTTGCAAGACCTGCTCACAAGAATGACCTTTCCTCTTGCCAAACTATTCAGCAAACTCATGTGGTTATCCATAGAATATACTTTTTTCTTTTTTATTTAAGCAATGTGATTCAGAACCTTTTATTAACAATTATTCTAATGTCCACAGATGCAGAAAAATGTACCTAAATCCTGTTGACTTTATTAAAATTTGAACAGTAAGATATTTCCAAGAAGAGTTACAGAAAATGCAAAATAATTGGCAGTATCACAGGTCTGTGGTCTCTTTAACTCTCTATTTGTGTGCTTCATTGTGAGTTAAAAAAAAAAAAAAGTTATTTTAATTCCTGTTGCCAAGAAACGGTTATCAAAATGTATCTGTTCTGTTAACATAAAAAACGGCTTTCAGTCAAATAGTAATGACAGCAAAATCATGAACTTTCTTCCGCCTTTTCCTTTCACTTCACTGAAGTGTGAAACAACGAAACAATAAGTTTTTAATAAGAAAAACTAGAAAACAAACTACTGTGTTCTTGACCCAGGTAATACTGTTGCAGAAATATTAACTCTTGTATTTCCTAACCATTTAATCTGGATGTGCATGTTCACAATGTTATGCTCATAGTTTTAAATTCAATATTCTACCTGTAACTTTAATATCACATCTTACTGTGTGAACTTTATGCAGTAAATACTATAGATAGGGAATATACTATATAGTGCTTTACTCTTAGTGGTCATCTAGTTTGTTTCATCTGCTGTTCCAATTCTTCTTTTCTTTGATACCTTCTTCCCACTGTGTTTTAAGCAGTGATACAGAATTAAAATACCATGAGAAGAGAATAAGATTTTTAGAAGCACAGAACATTGTTTTTTATCTTCACATAGTGTATATTAGCATAGATGTGGTATTCTTACTGCCTGCTATTGTACTGGCTTACAGTAATAGTCCATCCAAGAAAAAATGAGATATAAGATTCCAATCTTTTGTCTTACTAGTAAATCAAACTTCTGATATATACAATTTGTATTTTAATATGCATTAAACATTGTGGAATAAGGCATGTTATTTGTTGCTCACCGTTCTAGTATTTTGTAGAAAGAGCGCTACTGTGACAAAATCAAAATGTTAATTTTACAGTAGACAGAAAGCTCTTATTATTAAAGCTTGAGGCACCAACCAGAAAGCGCCAAATGCACTAAATCAGACTCTATCCTTGTGATGTTGTAACCTTTGTGAATCTTAAGAGCATGAAAAATGTCTTTTGGCTGCGAGACCCACTTGTTCTAAATAAATGGCTCTGAAGATTTAAAAGAATCAAAGTGTCTGTTATTAAACTGAAGCTGTCCAGAACTGGTGTTCAGCTGATCAGGAGTTAACAGATTGCAGAATGGTAATTACCTTTCCCAGTAATTATATGCTCCTTATATATTTGCCTTTTGCCTACTCTGAAATCAACAATGAAAGAAATTGTTGTTATTCCTTTCTTCTCTTTAATCAGTAGATGGCTCTACCAAGCTACTAACATGTTCTGGTCATGGTGGCTGCATTTGATTAAGGGCATTGGGATGATTTGAGTAGGTACCTGAGGTGCTTGCAAATGTAGGAGGCTCTTCATAGGTTTTGTTTTGGTTTGGTTTGTTTTCTTCTTCTTCCATATAAGTTAGGAAGAAAGAGCATGAATAATGTGTCCAATGCAGATATGTAGGTACTAATTGCACTTAAGTTTTGCATTCATACATGGTTAACTAAGACATATCCTAGGTCATATTATACTCACTGGTTTTGAACATGTTCACAGCAAAATATCTTTGACCAAAAGGAATTTCCTGCTTTAAAAAACAATAACCTAAACAATATAATTTGAGTAGAATAAAAAAAAAAAGATATCAACTGTTCCCCCCCAATGCTATTTTCATGCCTCTATTCCTGTTAATTCCTTAATTTCTTCTAAAAATTTTCCTTTGAGTGATTGTCCTGTGGATTCTCTATTATTTGTTCCTGACATTTGTTAAAGGCAAACAGAATCAATGATAACTCATATTCATTTCTATCATATGCAGTAATATACAGGGAAGATATCTGATGTGACATTAGAAAATGAAACATGGGCTAGACTGGCTTCTGCTGACAAGCTTGACTTTGTATTTTGGTAGGTTGTCTTCTTCTAAAGTATACGTTGTAGGTTAGTATTGCTGTGTAATGGTTTTATTTTCCTTAAAGAATAATCCTGCAAAGAAATATATTGCCTAACTATGGGGAATCAAATGCTGTTTTGCAGTTTCTTGAAGAAGTAGTCATAAAATATGAAAAAAAAAATGTACTGAAAATTCTTACTACCCCAAGAGAATTCCCTCAGATGTTCTGTGGATGAAGACGTACAATCCAGGAAGTAAAAGTTAAAGTAAATAAATAAAAGAAGAAAAAATAATAGAGCTAAAATGAAGAAACAGTTTGTCTCCATAGTTGCAGTTTGATGCATCATAAATACAAGCATGACTATTAATTTGATTCACTCTCTTTCCTAATACATTGTCACTGCTCTGGAGAGAGGTTTGAGACTGTGCTGGACAAGCAGAAGGTAGACAGGGCGAAACAGAACTAAACAGGGTGAACAAATGAAGGAGACTTTGGAAACAGTTTAATATATGGAAGACATTTTCTAAATGAGAAATAAAGGAATATAATTTCTATGGCTAAAATTGCAGCTCATAGTTTCTAGCACTGCTACACTTGTTATAATAGAAATTTTATCCTACAGTTCTCACTAGCCTTATGTAGCAGGGATATTACTGCAGGACAGAAAGTCCCATCTGATTTCTTATGGTGAGGATGTTTAATTACATATTAATGTAACATCATTTACAAATGTAATAATAGATAAACTGCAAAGCTGAGTATAGTGGTTTAAATTGGAAGACTTTGGCTGCATCTGGATTTTAAGTTTATTTTCTTGCAGCTGCAGTGGTTAATAATCTTATTGCTATGACTGGAAAAGATTGAGCTGTGAAATTTCAGGCACTTGACTGGTCACATTTGAAAACCTGACTAAATGCATGATGTCAGTTCTTGTTTTCAAAGAAGATAAAGCAAGCCTGGGATCATCCAGTTCAACGATGCTAATCATATGGGGCCAGGATAGATATAAAAGAAAAGGAGTATGGAAGATGGGTTCATGCTTTAGTTTGAGGTTTTGGTGGGCTCTTTACTACTTACACTAAGGCAATTCAACAGACATCTGCAATGAATAATAGAAAATAAGCAGCTACATTTTGTGTTTTACCCTCTCAAACTCTGAACCTTTTCTGTCTTAAGCATCTGCTGACAGTGATGTTGAGTCAGCAGCTTGTTTCAATTCAAGTATTCTAAACTCTGAAAATTACTATTCTGCTTTTGTTTGCCCTACAAAAGCAATTTCTGTCAGCATACTATCCTTTTGTTTTACCTCTGATCTTCACCCTTTTCTTTGTTGGAAACTTAGGCTTGTGTCTTCAAGGATTTAATTTCTGTCCAAGGTCACCGGACTCTGGATTTACCAAACCTTGCTGGCAGCTGGGAAGATTGCATTTGGCAGCATGACCATTTTCCTTGGAACTCAAAGAATGACAGCTCACTGTTCAAGCTTTGCCCTTGGCTAATATCTTCTCTACCGGAGACCTGGAAAACTGTAGCTGATTAAGATCATGCTTCTGCTTTCATCTCTAAACAGCCATAATACTACCTTTTTGTCAGTGTTGTAAATTCCCTTTTCCCTAGTAAGAAAACAATTGAGAGGATACACCAATCACAACCAGTATTACTTACAACACCTTTTATTCTTTAAGTTGTTATTATTAAGAAAATCAAGCCATTATTATTGATGGCAGAGAACAATTCACACAACACACTTATTCATTTCCTCACACAGAGTACTGACATGCCTGCTTGTAGTTACTTTGCAGGAGTAATGGTGCAAAGCCAGTATGGCTGTATAGCCAGAAGCAGAGGGCTGCCCTGGCGTGCCACAGGCTTCTTGTTTGGTGTTGAGAAAGAACTTCAGGGGACCCTTCCTCTCATTCAGGTCTGTATATGATGCTATAGTCTTGGCCTGCATATACTAGCCTTCTTGGATGTGACCCGAGTTGTTCAATGTGGTGTTGGTGTTTGTGTGTGCCCATCTGACAGATGTTTGGTGTTGCATATGTATTGGCTCTTGCAGTCCCAACAGGATGGTTGGTCTCCAGAGCTTGTCAGTCCTTGGGAAACTTTCACACTGCTTTCTCAGCACCATTAGAGTTCAGATGCATTTCCTCTCTGGTAGCTGGTTTCTGTGTTCAGTCCTATAGATACTTCTGGAACCCTTTCACACAGACAATCAAGAAGGGGCCATAGTGGCATCCAGGAAGACGCGTGGGTTGATGTGCTGCTGTGTAATTTGATCCCCATAAGTGATGACAGTAATCTTTTTTTGAAGCTCTGTGTTCTTATTTGGCTCTCTGCTGCATTTCTTTCTGTCACTTTTCTGTCTGGCTTTTTAGTAGTAATCAACAATATTAGATTAAAACTGAGTGAAGAGCTTCCAGTAAGGGAGACTGATGCTAAGTCAAGTGCGCAGTGAGAGGACAACCCATGCGGAGTAAAAGAGCAGGTCTTTATTTATAAGTGCAGAAACGCGTCATAAGAGTAAAATTCTGATTTAAGGAATTCACAATCAGTGACTGCTCATTGAATACCTTGCTTTAAGTGTCCTCTTTTGAAATTATTTTGGCTGCTCAGCAAAATGCACTGTGTATCTCTTAATTTTTTTTTTGACTCTCTGTTTATGCAATGGTGCTACACTGATGAGAAAACAAGCAGGAGATTGACTGAATGCAACATTAAAAGTTCAGTGTGTGTAAGGCTCAAGGTTTAGAATTGCGGACTTACTCAAATCATATAGCGTTTTGCACACAAGATTGCTAAATAGACTTCATGATCTCTTAAGGTGAATTAGCTGAATATTTCTCTTTATTAATAACAGTTGTTGGAAGGTTGTTGCATAACTGAACGTGCATTTACATTTGTGAATATAAAAGCACTTTTAAGAGACCATAAAGTCTGTGGCTGAATGAAACCTGAATGAAATGCTGATTTATTAAATGAACACATTTTTCAGTTATTTGATACAATTTATTTTCTAATTAAAGTTTAAATAGTTCTAGTAGTTAAAGGACAATGATTGACATTGAGTTAAAAATGATAATTTCTTCTTGCAAAAGAAAAGAAAAGGAAAAGTACTTGTGTGAATAAAGGAGTCTCTTTATAAAGAGTACTTAAACAGTCATGGCTGAAGTTTCACATGACATATTTTTGCCTAAACTGTCAAGTTACTTACTATTATACCTGTGCATCTAGATCATGAGAGAAAGGTCAGAGGGGCAGGAATAGAGAAAAGGAATATATTTCATTTCACCAAAATAACCTTAGACAAATTGTCAAATGCAATTTACTTGATGTGAAAAAATCTGTAAGATTAGTCTCTGTAACTCTGCTTAAGAGGTCATTCATAGGCCACATAGTGAGAATTTCACCTATCTAAAGCATTTCTGAATTGTCAGTCGCTGCAATAACAAGGTGTCATACCAATTTGAAATTACTATAGTATGTACTATGACAGAAGCTTCCTCCATGCATACTTCTACAGTTTTTCTCAAGAATTCTGCAGAGAAATCACCTCTAGAGTGACAGAATATATTGGTGGGTTAGAGTCAGATCCCTTCCACACCCACACCCAAGAAAAAAGATCCTGATTTCAGTCTGAGGGATTTAAGTAGTTTTTATCTTACATAAGATCATCTAGACTGATGCAGTACTTTGGAATGACTGTAGTGACTGGTTAAATTATGACTGAAGTGCTTTGATGGTGAAGGCTTTTCTTTCCATATGCCATTTGGCCTTTAATCCTTGTGTCAGAAATGGGAACGCATGTGGATATCTTCTCACGCAGAACTGATAACTGATGACCAAATAGGGCTCTAACAAAATCAAATTATATATGTTTAAGACTGACTGTCTGAAGTGTGTTAATTTTTATGTTGCACTTGTACTGTTGGGTTCAATGCTTTCTTGCTTTTACTTGAGGATCATTGAGTCCTCTAGCATTTCCTTGCTTTTAGATAAAACAGCTTCCATTTAAGTCTTAAAGACCTTTGAAAAATCTCTTTGCAGTAATGGCATATCGTGTTCTTACATTATCAGTGCTTTCAATTGTTGGAAGACTTGAAGTCCTCCTGAAGTCTGTGTCTATTATACGTAATTTTTTGTGGGCACTTTCCTTGAAGCCTATGAATGATGCAGGCCAATCTAATGTTGAGTTTTAGTTTTATATACTGTTTCACTGTCCTTTTCATATCAACACATCTGTCTAACACCCTGAAGTGGAGGGAGAGCTGAACTGACTTCAGCATATGAATATCTTAGCATGAGTAGCAAAGGACTGAGAAGAGAAATATATCTTTAATTTAATGTATGATGTAGTATGAGGTTGACTACACAGAAGTATTCCAGACCNGCTTTCCAGCCACTCATCCCCCAGCCTGTAGCTCTGCCTGGGGTTGTTGTGCCCCAGGTGCAGGACCCGGCACTTGGCCTTGTTAAACTTCATACAGTTGGCCTCAGCCCATCGGTCCAGCCTATCCAAATCCTCCTGCAGAGCCTTCCTACCCTCGAGCAGATCGACACACGCACCTAACTTGGTGTCGTCTGCAAACTTACTGAGGGTACACTCGATCCCCTCGTCCAGATCATCTATAAAGATATTAAAGAGGACCGGCCCCAGTACTGAGCCCTGGGGGACGCCACTAGTGACCGGCCTCCAAATGGACTTGACTCCATTCACCACGGAAACCACACAGGAAGGGACAGAGGTTAGGAGAGGTACAGTGGATAGGGTGGCCATGGTCAGACTAAGTCTGGGAGCACTGTTTTGCAGGAAGACAAATTTTACATGGGATAACTGAAAGTCTCCCCACTTTGAGGGTGAGGAGCTATCCCTTGTTTTCTAATCCTGAGAGACATTTAAAGGCATTCGAGGCATTCAAGAACCACTTGCACAAACTGTTGTATAAGAAAATGGTTTATGTAGTGGTTGTGTGTGTTGTGTGTAACCAGTGTGGCTCAGTGACAAGTCATGCAGTAACCAACATATATGCCTGTGTATGTATTAGAGTGCTAGCGGGTCATCCAAGGAGAACAGCAGTCCCACGTGCTGCGATGTTTTATGTGATGTTTCAACAGTCCAGGGAAGAAACAACCAGCTCTTGGGAAGCATATTGTCTGTGTGTTTTGTTAGTATGTGGTAAAGCTGTTGTGCATGTTTTTATATTCCTATGTATCTGTGGGACTGCAGAGGAATAGTACCCATATCCGCTTTCAACTGTGCTGTGAAGTGAGCAGTGAGGTCTATACTGAGGCTGCAGCTGGATGCTGAATGTAGAGATGTGCTTACCTGCCAAGGAAAAATTTTTGAGCATGCACAATACATCATCTCTTTTGAATAACAGGCACTCCTCTATACTGCTTTCACCAAGGGTAGGTGAGCCTAGACATGCAATAGTATTAAGATTTAGTGTTCTTGCGGGGTTAATTTGTGTTTTTTTGGGAGGATCTAATTCAAATTTTTAAATCTGTAGGCTATGTTTGCACATGATCTTTTAACACTTGTCTTTCTGTAAAACATACAGCTGTTTATGAAGCAAGTCTTCAGTGTTAGAACTCTTGTCCTCCCCTCACAACCACAAAAAAAAAAAGTCCTGCCATTTCTTTTGATCTTTTAGAGTAGAGAAACCAATTTATGTAATATAAATTGGTTTCATTTCATGATGTTTTGTTTCTATTCAATAACAAGATTAAAATAATTTAGCACCTATTTTTAGCTTGGTTTGCATTCACAGGTCTGCTTTAATCAACCTGCCTTTAGAAAGGCTCCATTATGTTAAGCTTATCCCTAGCTGCAGATGAAATAATTCTGGATTAATGTCATCAAGGTGTGCTTTGAAGGTAGGCCTAACATTGATAGCAGCCATAGTAATAGCTGAGCATGTTATTTTTCTTAAAAGAACAAGAGTAATTTTCATTTGGTGATGCATTCAGTGAGACTGACCTTTTTTTTTTTTTTAGTATGGGTAGGGTGCCTTGAGAAGAATAAGGATGCTGACAAAAGAATAGAAATCAAACTGGCACTTTACAATAGAGATTGAATGCAATTTAATACTATTTAATATGAGATTGGTTGCCTTAATACTAATATAGCAATATGTTATTTTTAAGGGAGCCTTTTTGAGAGAGTGGTGTATAACTTCCATGGTAAATGATTTTTACTTCCTCAGTATTTTCTTCCTTTTTTTCCTGGCTTCTCAATGATTCTTTAACTGATTTCCTGCTTTCTTCACCAGAAGAATGTAGGTCTTTTCCAACCTAAATGATTCTGTGATTCTGTGTGTGATTATTTCATCTCCATTTTCCTAATTAATTAGGAGGAATTACCCTAAAGCTCATGTTGTGCTCTTGTTCACCATGACTAAAATCACCAGTCCTATTTAATAGTTTATAGTAGTCATCATGATAAAGACAGTACATTTTAAGATGCAGTACATACTCAGTATTTTTACATTTTCACATTATAAATCTGTTCTTTTCTTTAGGAAATACAATATAGGTTCTTTACAAAAGTTAGGCCTCAAGTTATACAAGTATGTACAAGTCCAGCTATGTATATAATGGTAGAAGTTGATTTACAGTTGATTATGACTCTAATTAATGCGTATTTTAATATTATTGATTTTACATATATATATATATATATACATATATATATATATATATATATAAGCCAAAAGAAGAATTCTCGTTTTAAACTCTTGGAGCTCGTAGTTTGCAATTTGTCCTTGTTCTAGACAATAGATATCTTACTGAATAAAGCAATCTTTTCTTTAGTATTTGCTTCATAGTTAGATTGTAACAGAGGAACTGTGACAGAAATCATACTTTTTGGGAAGGCAAAGAGAATACAAGGAAGATGATATCTGATAGCAACAAAATATTTAGTAATATTGATGAAAAGTTTCAAATGTGAGTATGTAATAAGACACAAAATTCACAGTTGAAGTATTATGCTTCTGTTGAGGATTTTTCTCTTTACTGTTTACAAGCTAGAGTGAATAAACCGCAAGGCACTGAATATAAAAAAGGAAAATGTGATTTATGTAAGGCCAGAGAGTGCAGTTATTCATTTTGTTATGAAAAGTTATCTGTAAAATCAGAAAAACACTTTTCTGACATTGTGCTTCAGTTTCTGCTGAATTCTTTACAGCCAGGTTGTAACATCACTTTTGTATTTGTCTATTGGCATAGCAGTACATTGTGGGATATTTAACCCAAGTCCTATATGTGTATATATATATATATATATAGTCATATATATATGTTCCATATGGACACATGTTCCATATGTCTTTCAAAGTGGCATAAACATGGCAAGTCTCTGGTTTTGGGGGAAAAAAAAAAGAAGAAGAATATAAAAATAAGATTTCTAGGACATAATAAGAGAAAATGGAAATTATTTTTAAAGAAATATTTAATGTTGATTTTTCTCTTGACAGTTAATTGCAACAGATCAGAGAAAGTAAAAATTAAAGCTTGGAATAAAAGCATCTGCTTAATATCTAGGCACACACTTCAGACAACTCCATTATTTTAAGTAACATTACAAATATAATTACCTTATTTGCAGTCTTTGTGTTAAAGGAAGGAGCTTCAGTCCAGATCTTTTTTTTATTCTGTTTTTAACTATAAGGATACATCTTATACCATAGTCTTAAAAAAGCTATAAAATTGTGCAAATGATTAATTACAGAGTTAAAACAAAACTAAAACGCTTCTAGAAAGCCTTCCAACACTTATTCAGCGCTGATACCAACTGATTTCTGTGATGATATAACAGTGCTGTACCTCACAGTTAATGTTTTCACACAAAACACAGTTGTCAGGAAAATGAGACTCTTGTTTTGAACAGAAATGGCAATGAAACACAGTCCTGGCACAGGATGATTCTGTTCTGAATAAGCATATGCTTAGTTTTCCTTTTTATCAAGTGGATCTCCATAAATGGAAAAACATGAATGGATTGATCTTAAGAAGGAAATACATCAGAACTGGAGAACAAAAACAATACAGACAAACATTTGAATAATTATGCAGGATTTGATTATATATGTCCACTTGAATGTGCCAGGGAACCATGTTATTCAGCAAATAATCTTTTTACTTAGGCTACTTTTTAGATAACTACCTGAAGTTCATAAAATAAGGAAGAACATTTATGAAATATTGAGATATCATCATGAGAGTTGACATGTAGTGCTACAAGGCTCACTGCATATAAAAATTATATCAGATTCTGCCGGCTTTGAAATCTTGATGGAGGGCCTCCCAAAATTAATTTTAAATAAATAAAAAAAAACTCTAAAAATAAGTGGAATAACACATTTTTGCAAATGACAAAATGAACTGTTAAAACAAAAAGGGTGGAGCAGTAAAAAAAAAAAAATGTCTGGTTAAATTCCTCGGTGTAGTCAATGTTTCCCAATGTACTACTATCAGAATTTAAAATTCTTCTTTGTTTCAGCCCAAAATTTCCTTTGCAGAAGAAATTATAAACTGTCATGCCAGCTCGTTGATCTTAATGATCAGTGAAAAATGATTGCACAGAAGTCATTCAAGATCAGGTGCTATAATGTTTCCCATTCCTTTTCTCCCTCACTTCTTGTCCTTCAGAGGTGTCTCTCTCAAATAAATTGCTGTGGAAAAGATGTGGCATAATAACAAGGGGCAGGCTGATGTGTGTGTGTGAGTGCCTGTGAGGGACACCTAACTGTGGGAAACAGGGGAACGAGAATAAGGGAAACTAAAATCTATCTGAAGCACAGTTTGCCCTTAAATTATGATTCCCAGTTATAAGGGTAACGTCTTCTTTCAGTTGGTGGAGGGCTTAATGATATTTCTGATTATTTTGGACTAGTCTTTATGTGACCTTCAGCTTTCATCATATTCTTGAGGAAGATGCCAGAGTTACTTCTCTTTTTGCATCAGTGTGTTGGAGATGAATGGTAGCATTTCTAATCCTTCCTCATCCTTCCTTCGCACTGTAAGTACAAAGATGGCTCATTTCTGATCTTCACCTAACTCAGAACTGTAGAGCTGGGCAGAGGACAAGCAAGCTATCGTCATTAGGCAAAAGGCAGGCTGATAGGAAAAAGCAGTTTGTCCTAATTTGGCAGTCAGGTGGATTTTGTTATACCTTAGGTGGAGTTAAAAAGGTTGCTCACCCTAAAGCATGCACACTGGTAAAGGATGCACACTGGATTTCAAGCAGAAAAGGACTGATCCTGAGTCCCCAGAAATCAGTGAAGTATTTTTGTGCTGCCTCAATGGGTCTTGACTTGTGTCATGAGTTTACATCTGGAAAAATCTGTTCTATTTTTTAAGCTATTGCAGTAACTGTATAACCCTTCCTTCTGGTTTTAGCCTAATGCATCAGGCAGATTTGAAACAGGGAATTTATCTTGCTTTAAATCATAAAACAGTTTATCAGTGTGCTTTATAGAAACCTTATTCTGCCCTTTGCATGGAATAGATCCTACAGCAGCTTACTTCCCAAGCAGTTAGCAGCTGTGAAACCACTTATGTAAGATACCGCGTAATGGCAGAGTCTGGCCCTAAATCTCAGTGTATATTGTCAGTGCTATTTGTTGAGGCTGTTATTGTCATTGCAACTGCACCGCTTATTTCACTGAGCAGCACAGCAAATGGCATGGTGGTATATGTAAATGATTTACCCAGAGGTCATACAGTAGTGTGGTTTTAGATGCTGTATTATCGTAAGTGCTGTTTTCTTTCTACTGACATTTTGGATGAGCGTTTGGGTATGTCATTGTGAGGGACACTTAGCCGAGCTTTTAGAGTACCTACTTTTCAGGAACATTTTGATTAAATTAGTGCTGCACATAGTCATTTTATTATTTGTTCCTTACGCCAAAGATATTTTAAATGTTTATTCAATAGATTATTTAAATTATAGAGTGCCTTTCCTCCTAACAGTTTTGTTTAATCTTGTTTTTTATTAAAACACTCCATGAACTGTCATGCCTGGGTTTCAATATATTCGTGGGACATTTTATACTTGGTATTAGCTGATTAATCCTCCTGCTTGAAGATTATGAACTCCTCAAATCTGTATATAGTTCAACAAATCCAGATTAAAAAGCTTTTAAGTATTGAGAATCATGGATCTCTTGGGGACCTCAACAATTATTCCATTTTTTTGCCTAAGAAACCAAACCATTAAGAATCATCATGTGTTTTAAGTTCTCTGGACCCAGGGGGCTGACTGACAGCATTGCCTGGTTCTCATCTGCACAATCATGTATTTCTTTTCAGCCAGCTGCTTAAAAGCTGATTTTGAAGAGCTCTTTCCATGCCACACACGCTCTTTCAGACAAGAGTAGCATACCGTCGCTGGCATGGGCAGGCACCCAGCCCTCTGCACAGATACCTAAACTTCATGAGCAACAGGATACTTAGTTTTTCTTCAATCTGCCCTTTGTATTAAATAAAACAAAACCAAACAAACGAGCAAAAAACAAACAAACAAAAACCCTAACCTGTTAGAATTATTTAATAATGTAGTTAATGAATGTAACCAATTATGTGGAGAATGACTACTGAAAAATAAATTGTAAAAATGAAGAAAATATGCTTGTATGTTACACATATTTTTGGCCTATTCCAGGGATAAGTATTTTCGGTTTTTGAGATCTGAATTTTGAACTATGCTAATTCTGATTTGAAAAGCCTCAAACAAGTGTGTAGCTTTTAAAATTCAGCTGATACTAATTTGTCTATTTTAGTATATAACTTTTGAGCAAGTCCCATTCTTGTTACCCAGATACTGAATGGTCCATTTTTCTTAATTACTTTGTGTGTATAATTAAATATAAAGTTGAAAAGTTATTCTCTCCCTCTTTTCCTTCCACAAAATACAAGTAAAAGAAGTGCCATTTCAGAGAGGTTGTTTTTCTTTTGTAAAGGAATATATTCAAAATGACTTAAAGAAAAATATTTCATTTAATACCAGCAGGCCTGGACCACAATTAAGTGATAACGTGGAATAACAAGCTTCTGTCTTTTAAGCATCTGAATACCTGAGTTAAGTCTATTGGAAATTAAAGTATCAGGCAAGTCCTAGCAGTTAATGCTGTGTGTGTTTTCAGTTCCCATTTAAATTAGATCTGCCTGGGAGTCCTTGCTATGGAAACCTTCCAAAGGAAAGAAAAGGAGTGTTTGATCACTAATTCCTGGATGGTATATCATTTATACATATGACCGTTGAAAATATTTGGGATCATACTGATATACTAAGGGCTTTTTTTAAGGCAATTGCTTTTCCATATTCTGACTGTTGCCATAACTGTCTTTCTTGCAAAATGTGAGATTGTTATTTTTATTTTTTGTCCCTGGAGACACAGAATGATGTATGGCTGTCCAGAAGTAGGCTGAACTGATCTGAATGTTCAGTTCTGTGTTCTTCGCACTTGGCTCCCAGCATTTAGTTGCAGTAGCTAAGTCACCTAAGTCAGGAGCTCGAGTTAATTTGGAAATCTGCAATCAAAAAGGGGAGGGGCGCCTGTAAAGTGCTACTCCTCCTATATCTCATGGAACTGTGGGTCACAGTTCAGAGATGTCTCAGGTAGAAGTCAGGGATGCAGAAGATAATATCGGGCAACCATGAAATCCTAGATGAAATGTTGTTAATAACACTGTCAGATGCATAGTAAAGATAACAGAAAAAGAAAAAGGGTTATTCAAAGCATCTGCTTTTTGCTACTTTAGTAGTAAACTTTTGCTACTTTTAGTGCTGCTTTAACTCAGATAGGAATATGATGCTTAGATGAGTGCTTCCTTACTTCTCTTCTCCTTTTTTTTTTTTTTTATGAGATAGTAATAATTAAAGATTGATCCTTCCCTGCGTTGTCAATTTTAGTTGTTGCACCAAGGAGAAAATTTGCCAAGAAGAATATCTATTGAATACCTTAAGGTTGATTAGTATTTTTTCGCATTCCCTTTTTGAGACATTTTTTCCCTTGATGTCAGTGTTCATCTTATATTTATTCCATAGGCACCATTATATGCAGACTTTTAGATAACTAAAAGGGCTTTTGGCATAAAAAATGTAAAGGACGTTTTAGGGAAAATTCAATAATAAGTTAAGATATGTATTTCTTGTGCAGTTTTGTACTTAAGTCAGTATTGAAACTGTCCATCTGTCCCCAAGGTTTAAAACAGTAAAAAGACAATTGATTGGAACAGTACTACTACTACTACTACTACTACTACTACTACTACTACTACTAAAAGAATTCTGTAATTTCACCACCCAAGTGGACCCTAAATATATTTAATATATCACTGTTTGCTTAGTAATCACCAAAATGTATGTACCTCAGTAGCAGAAAATAGCAGAAATGACTTACTGAAATATGAATTACTCATTTAGGAGACAGAAAACATATTGGAGCCTGTTTTTCAGACCATTGTGCACATTTTTTTTTGGCACATATATACTGAGTGTATTTTCCATATTATCACTTTATGAATTCTTTTATCTTGTCCCACTAGATCTGTTCCTTTTTTTTTTCTTTCCCCAAGACTCCAGAATATTTGTTAAATGGAGCTGAAATATGCTTTTAAGAAAGCTAGACTTCTCTTGAGGTTTTAGGTTCTTTCTAGCTCCATTTTTTGCATGGTATTTCTGTGAAGAATTCAGGGACTGATTTAGTCAAGCTGTGCTGACTTGCCTTTAGGATGTATTCTCTAGTAGAGCATGCTGCAGGATGACAGCACAGGTATGTGAGAGGATTTAAGGCAGTGGGTCCAGTACTGACAGATGAGCGTTCTCATTAACTGGTTCCAGCAAGGAGCATAATGGTTTTATATCATGCAAATGAGGAAGCAAATAATAAGCCTCATTTTTCTTAAACAGTTAAATTGAATTCAGTTGAATTGAATTTGTAATGAAGGTCATTGTCAATGGCTGAGTGAAAGGCCATTCCAGTTCAGAATGCAAAGTCTGAATGAGAAGAAACTTAAGAGATATGAACTCTTCATAGGTTCATCCTCTGGTCTTTTTCTTGGAATTGAGCTGTGGAAGCCTCTTAGCCTGTGTCAGATACCAGTCAAACTACTGATACAACCAAGATAATGTCAAATGATGTCTATAGTCTTTTTCGCTTTTTCTTGTTTAAGTTACTACTCTCCTTGTTCTCTGTGCCTCTCAAGGTAGCAGTCTGGTATGAAAAGGTTAAAAAAAATAAAATTAAGCTGTACCTGCTACTAGCCATGCCTGGAAGTTAAAAATAAATGAATAAATAAATCATTCTTTAGCCTGATCTGCACCATGGGAGGCCTGGAGAACTCTCTCAGTCCAGCACAACGTGCAGCTGCTTCAAGCAATCTCAGATGCTTTAAACCCTCAGGTTAGAAAGGGAACCTTTGGAGTTACTAGCTCCCACATCCCACTTTTTTTTCCTGAGTTTGACTACTGCCTGCTTCAGAAGGGGACAGCTGCGCTTCATGCAAATTCTAGTGCCATCTCCTACATACTCCATAAGTGCTCTTAACCAAGGGGAAAAAAAGGAATTGTTGAATCTTTCTTGCTAAAATTTGTCAGACTGATGGTCCTGAGGATAAAGTTCCTCAAGATGAAGTAAGTGAGGTGCAGAATACTTCATAAAGCCTTCCTCACTGTGTCTGTGAACAGTCTCCTTTTGAATTTTTTTGGCTAGGTCCCATCCTCGTGTGCCTTCATGTACCTGCCTCAGTGACTTAGCTGATTTTGCAGTGCTATTTATGATATGTCTAGGCACGTGGGTTGCTAGAAATCTATAGGAGTCTTGAGGAATACTGATTGGAGTGTCTGTTTTCTGTTACTAGCCTATTTATAGCAAGTCTACCAACTTTGTACACTCAAATACAGAACTATCCACTAAAATTTGACCTTATATGGTAAAGGTTTCAAGTTTATTAATTTTATTTCTATGAGAAAAGAATGATGTCTTTATTAAGTACCTTAACGACATCTAGCCTTTTCTCTTAAAGGCCTGCATTCTCGCTAGGGAACCATTCAGTGCTGTGATTGGATTAATACAAATTGGATGGGAAAATTGGGCGGGTAAGAGCAATTGAATTTGGAAGGTTTATGGGAGCTGCTAGTTCGGGGTGAATAATAAAATAAAGACAGCAGTTTTGCAATTTTGAAAAGCTCTGTGCTATGTAATAGACTATAATTTAATTCTGAGAGACTATTTTATTAGATTTTTTTCCAAGTAAAATCACAATTCTTATTGTTCCTTATCATATGTCTCATTACTGCTGCAAGTATTATCCTCTTTATATGATTATAGTGATTCATACTTCACTCCTTGGTTGTTTTGTACACAGTTGCAAGTAAATAATGGTTGCAATTTGATGCTTCTGAATATAAAACCAATGGTGTTTATTTTTGTTTTGTTTTTGTTTTCTAAACAAGGGTGTATATTTTAGCAAAGAAGTAATGACATGTCTTATACTAAGATCAGTCAACAGATGTGTAACTGATAAAAATGTAAATTCTACCCATTGGTCAAAGAAGAAGAAATGCCAAAGTTGCTAATTCTAATTTTAATGCCTGTGCCAAACAATGGTTCACAGTTTTACAATAAATCTGTAAAAATTTGTCATCATTTACACTCCTTATCTTTTCTATTTTTCAAAAGATGTGGTTATCATTTGTGCATTTGAACATACAACTGTCATAAGAATGTATCTAACTTAAACAAAACAATTCCTTTTTGAGGGAGCTGAGGTGAGCACTTTTGTGCTATGCTGGGTATTTGCAAATCCAGTCAAAGCAAAGGAGTGTTGAGAGAGAGAGAGAGAGAGAGAGAGAGGTTTCAATTCACCCCATTGTTGAATTAAAAGGACATCGCTCACAGGGCAGAAAAGAGCAATCAGTTCCAGTTCTTGAGTAAGCAATGATTTAGGAAAACTGAAAACACAAGAGTGTTGACTTAGAGAAAAGAAATGTAGCTTATCTGTGAAACTGTACAATGAATTGAGACCTGATTCTTATTCTTGCTCATTCAGAGTCATGTGTTGCTGTCCTGTTGAATTGGATAGCTCTGTTTGAGAAAGTGAAGTTATCTCGGTGTTGATTCCCTGGTTGTTTTTTTCATTCAGAATTTGTAATTAATGCTTACCTGAGGGAAGGGATAAGGGGAAGGAGGAGTGAAGGAAGGCAGCTGGAAACATCTGAAATAGCATTGCACTGAAGCAACCAATGTAAATATAACTGCAAGTACAGCAAAGCCAAAAGATGCTCCCAAAACTGTAGAGTGGGCAGGAAGCTTAGTTTTTTTTTGTTTTTTTTTTTTTTTTTGTGGTTCAGCTCATTTCATTATGGATTTTTAAATTTTCTCCAGCTTTTAAAATCAGGTGCATCATTGATCAGGGATTCAGCTAAGGTGAAGTTAAATACTAGTAATATACAATATGGACTATCCACCCATTGTGCCAGAGGACAGCGTTGATTGAGCCTTACTACAGAAGGTTATTTAAGGAATTCAGTGTGTCCTGTATTTTGGCTTCTGGATTTTACTTGTGGATCAGAGCACTGGTTTAGATTCTGCTTAAAAGTTATAGTACAAAATGGATCAAAGGATATTGGATATTATTTTTTGCACGCCTTAACGCATCCCCAGAAATTTGGTTTAGTTATACCATACCCACAGTAATTAATATATTGTATGGTAGTGCAAGAATGTTTTTTATTCATTAACTTTTCTACCTCTTAAATTGTCAATTTTAAACTGATTATTAAAACTATCCAAAAAGCTGCTGACTTGTGCTTTTAATTTCACTCCCCTCACCGTTTGGTTTCAGATAGTTTGGTTTTCAGTAGTTAACACAGTAGATGTGATTCAAATTAAATGCAGAGGAAAATAATTTCAAAGCATTGCACTGGAGAATGCATGTGACTCATTTATAAACAGTCAGTATTATTACAATATTGAGAGATAACACAGAAATTCAACTTCATTTCTTATGAGAAGCCTTGCAGTAACATCTCAGCTTCATTTTGTGTACCTGAGAGAGGAAACATCTCAGGAAGGCTGAGTCAAGCTGCATGTCATACTCTCAGTTCCCTTCAGCGAAGCACAAAATGGCGGCTGTTAGATTTTCAATTGTTGGGTTTGTCACTTTTTATTATTGTTATTACTGTATTTACTTTTTGCATGGGAAATGCATAATGTGTTTTTCTTAACTTTCTTCTTGCGACTTAGTTACATTACCTTTGTGTTTAAAGACACTGAATGTTTATTGAAGAAAATTTGGAAAAGGTATGCCGAAGTCCAAGGCAGTTTTCCTCATTTTTATCAAAATATTTTGCTGTAAGTTTTAGATTATAGCATAGTTTAAATATTAAAGTAAATATGAATGAGTTTGATTCATCTGGGAAATAAAAATAATGATAGGCGCTAGTAACTGAAATGGTATCTGTCATACTTTGTGTTCATCCTTTAGTGTTTATATAATGAAAGTTACATGAATGTGAAAACCATGCATTGGTAAGAATGGGGTGGCATTTCTCCAAGTGGAAATAATCTTTAAGAGCTTGTCCAGAAATGGTAACAGATGTTTAAAATAGGATTTCATTATTTTAGTGGGTTTGTTTCATATTTCTGTTACTTTTTATTAGCATTTCCACTTCCTAATGGCTCCTTTTATACAGACTTAAGATTCACGATGGCTATGTTTATGATACTGCAACATGTTGCTATGGAAATTATTAGAAACTCATAAATGTAAAGCCTACTTTCAAATGAGATTTTGGTCTTTTTGCTTCTCCTTATTTATAAAATTATCTAAATGAACAACTACTGCAAATCGTCAAGATTATTCAAGATATAATTATGAAAGTATGAGTGCTAAAAGTGCAAGCAACCTTCTTGGTTAACAAGAGTCTGGAATGACCAGTAGGAGTTTGGTATCTATATTTTACATGAATCCTGATGTTAGGAACAGCTGCTTTGATATATTCAGCCCAAATGCCTTTTGATTTGTAGCAATAATATTACTTTATTTTTTAAGTGCTTTTTATCTGACTATTTCTAAGCTTTCTTTCCCCCAAACATTAATTAAGTTAATGTTCTGATGTACAGTAGGTTAATATAATTTTTGTTTTACAGATGAAGAAACTATATGTAAAAAGGTCACATCTCGTGTCAGTGACAGATGGAGGTACACAGTACTCTTCTGCTTTAGCCACTGAGAAAAATATGTATCTTTCTTCAGTCTGTGTGTTTGGAACTGTTACCCTAACCAGATATAAAAGCCCAGAAATAAAGAGGGAAGGAAGGAAAGAAAACTCTAGTAGGTAGCCAAAGCAGAGGAATTATATCATTCAAGTGGACCAGTCACGGGACAAAACTGTTTACATATATGTGTTTGTGTATGTATATGTGTATGTGAATCTACATACTTAATATTTTTAAACTGTAATTCATAAACAGCTGTGGAAAATTTTTCAGGAGGTCTGCACTCTGATCTTATGTTTAGAGATATCAGAAAGGATTATCTCTTCCAGAAACAGATGTATTTCCCCAGATTTGAAATGGAAAATTATGTTCAGTAATCTAAAACAAAAAGTAATGAAAAAAAAATGTTCTGTAGTAGAATGAGCAGCTGGCATTTTCTGCAGAATATAAATTTTAAAATTGTATTTAGGGGAAAATGTTTCATTTCAAGTGGTCTTCTGAGATCCTCTCTCTTTCTCCCAGAAGCTCCTAAACATCCTAAAATCCCAACTTCCAGACGTTGTGTCTAGGGAGCATCTTGGACAGATTGTAGACCTGGAATCTAGGCTTACTAGGTTTTCTAGGCTGATCCTGAATAGGTTTTGAGATATCTGAAAGTACTGCTCATTTAGTTGAATTTGAAAGCTGTGGGACCTGTGTCCTCCTCACCAGCCTATTTCTGGGCTGCTCCTGAACTGGAAGGGCTGTAAAGCCTATTAGCTTTGGCTTCAGTATGGTTTGACTTTCGGGATGAATGTTTCTGTGTAATAGGGAACAATTTTCTAAAAGAATATTAGAATATTTTTAGCAAAACTGAAATTCTCCCATGGAAGTCATAACACCTGTAGAATACACATTTTCTATCATCCATTTTTTCTTTTTTTTTTTTTTTTTTAAAGGAAGTATCATTCATATCAAAGGAAATAAAATCATTGATAAAACAGGAAATTATAGACTGGACCCCTCGGCTATTTTGCAGTAGGATGATTAATGATTACTGAAGACACTAAAGATGTAAGCAAAGAAGTCAAACTTCTGTAATTGAATATTACATATAGGGAGGAATTTGGTTACCTAGAAATGCAATTAGATATGTATCATCCAAATTTAATTTTTAGCAAGACACTGGGATTACTGCCATTTCTTGTAATTTTTTTTTCTAGCCTAAGTGCATAGCAACACACACACACACACACACACACAAGTCTTTCCTGTACGTGGTCTTAAGACGCTCAGCCAATGCACTGGTCTCACCTCCATTGTGGCACTAGGACCTGCAAGCCCAGTGACATTCATGGCCCCGCCTGAGTTACTCAGAACTCTTACTGCATGTGCATGCTAGTCCAGCTCAAAGTTTACTGGCAGTCACATAGGCACTCTCAGAACTGAGAATGCACCCATGCAGAAGGTAGAATTTAATAAGGAGGTAGGACAGACCGCAGTGCTGTGCAGGGTTCAGGCAAACCTACAGACCAACAACCTGTTTACATGCGAATGGCCTCTTTTATCGCCTTTTTCTCTCTATTTTCCCATGTTTATCTTTCCCAGATCCATCTGGATCCTGCTCCCTTTCCATGTCTTTGGTCCTTCCCCTAAATACCTCCTAGTAAGTTTTACACCATACTAAATATTCTCTCTGCTTTATCCCCAAGTTCTCTTCCCCATAACAACTCCTATACCCCTTTAGCCCCATTTAATGTGCATAGCTTCCCAGGGAGACATTCTCCCTGTTGAACCACCTTTGTGGGTGTCCTCACAAGGGACAACTGTCTCATCATTTACCTTTGATGACCTCTGGAGTAGCCATTTCAATGCTCTCCATTTTCATTTCTTTGGGTTACTGGAGTTCCTACACCTATCACTGCTCCTCTGATCCCTGCTAGTGTTTATGGTCATTGGCCATTAGTCGGATAACCTAATATTTGGTATCAGACCAGATCACTTAATTAGGTTAGTCTGGAGGCCACATCAACAAATTACATTAGGCATCCAAAGCTGAATTTGTGTAGGACTTAGGTTCCTCATCCAAAATCGTGATTGCCCCTTTTCATTACCACTAGTTATGTAAATTCTCTTGGTCTCTGATGTGCAGCAGGACTTGAGTCCTTAGTTTTCACAAATTAAAATCACTTCCATTTTTATCCCTGGAAAAGCATCATTTATGAGGTCATTTTTATTAGATTGAAGTGGGATATGCCCATTTCTTTTTGTAGTATAGCCAGTGCACTCTATATATCTTTCCCCAAAGCAGTGCTTCAGGAAATTAATTAGTGCAGTTCACATTTAAGTGCAAATCAGCCTCCCCTGAAAGTTACTTAACCCATGAAGAGGGTGGGTTTAAGGAAAATTTCAGCTGTTCTCTGTTTTTATGTAGATTTGATCAGGCAGCTTCTTTTATAATGACTTGGTTTAGGTTCCTGCCATACAGAACATGTGTTTATAGACATCTTGACCCCTGACCCTCCCAATCATTAAATAAAGAAACTGGTCATTTACTTGGGACTGTTGTGGGAACAAATGCCTAGAAAATTGATAATGAAACTCTGGTAGTCAAAACATTTAAGTAGTTGCTATAATTATGTCTCTTTGTAGAAATAAGGGTAAAAAAGCATAATCTAAGTTAAAGATTTAAATAAACTTAATGAGTGAAACAATTAATACTGTCCTCTGGAAAAGAATATGGGTTGTCAAAGGGAAATGACTTTTTCAACAACCACAGTTTTAAAGTCTCCCTGACTGTGATATATGTTCTAAACAATGACCAACTTATCCTTTTATAGCTGGAGTTTCATTTGGAGAGTGGTGTACTCCCAGAACAGTTGCTTTTTTCCTAAGAAATTATAGTTTCATACATAAAAGAAATGGTATAATTAGGCTGTTTTGCTTGGTGAAACTTTCATAGAATAAAAGTAGTGGACTGTAATACTCTATTAATTAAGCTGAACTAAATTTCAAGACAAGTTGTTCAAGCTCCATTTGGAAAATTACATTCTGATCTACAGTGCCCTCCTCCCCCCTTCCCTGCAATGTGACTTTTGTTTTGTGCTTTCTATTATTAACTTTTTAAAGATAAAATATATAGACAAATAAGTGTAGAGGCATTCTTACTGGTTGCTGAACAACTGTTATCGACATATGGATATAGGGGGACATGTGCCTTGATATATGTCAATTATTGAGAGTTTTGTTATAGCTTAAATCACACTTGCAGAATCACACTGAATTATTTAGGTTGGAAAAGACCTCCAAGATCATCCAGTCCAACCTGGATATTGATATTTAATGTTTTTATAGAGTCGGCATTATATCTTCTCTGACCAGTATAATCTTTTTTTTCTTTTCTTCCCCCCCCCCCCCCCGCCGCAGATTTGGTCCATTTTTTTTTTTTTTTTTTTTTTTTTTTTTTTTTTTTTTTTTTTTTTCTTTTTTTTTTTTTTTTTTTTTTTTTTTTTTTTTTTTTGGTAGCCAATTTCTATTTTTTTTTCTTACTAATGTGTTTATTTCATTTCATTTCATTTTTCTTCAGGTGCAATTTTTTCCTTGGAGTTAAATGTACCCTGGTGTATTGAGTTCACCTTTGCAGGCCTCCTGTATCTTGCCTGTTTCCAAATAACGCAAGCATTCCAAATGTGTGGGGATGTAACCTGTGTGTCTTATGATATTCAAATTTTGTCTGTGTACTCTCAATTTATCTACAAGAATAACTGTGATGTCAGATGAAATGGCAGGGTGGAAGAAAAAACAGCTGATACTTATCTGGTTACTGTAAACTTCAATTTTGAGACATTTATTGAAAAACTGCTATCATTCACTGATGTTTTAAAGATGTTGGTATTGTCTTGTCTGTAGAATGTATTAAATCATTGAGGGGAAAGAGGGCTGGTATATGCCTGGGTGACAGAGTTCTTAGCAAATACAGTCAAGTTACTAATATTCTTTCTCAGATATGAAAAAACACAATCTTTGTGTTTACATGGAAATTTGTATTGCACAACTGTATTTGATTTTTAGCTCTTCTCCACAAATAGAATGATGGGCAATATAATATAGTACAGTTTGTCACTGTGAACTCTCTTGAGTAACATAAAGTTCTCCTTTAAGAGTTGTGACATTTTATACTAACGGCATAAATACTATTTAAATTTAAAATTAACAGAGACTTTTGTGATGGGTTAACCCCAGCCAGCAGACAAGTACCCACACAGCTGTTTGTCCAATGCTGCCATTCGGAAGGAGGGGGGAGAGAATGAGGAAAAAAAAGAAAATTAATGGGTCGAGATAAAGACTATTTAGTAGATGAAGGAAGGAGGGAAAAAAACAAACAATCGATGCAAAGGAAATCACTTACTGCCTCCCACAAGCATGCTGATCTGCAGCCATTCTCCAAGCAATGGCCACCTTGGGAGGCAATGCCTCACCCCCCTCTCTTCTTCCTCTACCACGTGTTTGGTGTTGGTTGATGTTGTAGGTATGAACAGAGATGTACATTACATGGAAGTGATGGTGGTTAGAGGTATATGAAAAGTTGTAACCCTACTGTATTTCTGAAGATATCTTTGCTAATTCTGCACTGTTTTCCATTATCTCCGTTTGATGTATTTGCAATTATTTGGTCAGGGCAGATTAAAATGAGTGGTTTCACTTGTTTCTCAGTACAGTTGGACATTAGATATTGCTGACCTTCAGTAATGCAATGTTTTAGTCAGTGGAGTCTTGCTTTAAGTCTACATTGAGAAAAGCTGAATGCAACTGGGTTTGAATGTTCTTTTTTTCTAGTTCATGCTTAATCTCTTTGAAAATGCTTCAGTTTTCTTTGTATTAGAACTGCTCATTCTTTAGCTTACAAAGGGAGATAAAAATACAAAGATGAAGGAAATCAAAAAGAAAGCACAGAATGAATATGAGATAATTGCATTGTGCAACAAAGAGGGGAAGAAATTCATTTCACTGTAAAGATCTGAGCTCTGTATTTTATTTGCATAATTCTAATCTACATAGTCCTCATAATTTTTCTTACCCAGCATACTGTTGGAAAATAGAATTTAATCCATAATAGTCTTGTACATAAGCATAATTCAGATTTGAAAAGGACCATTCTATTTTTGATATGATTTCTGTAAGTCATTACAAATTTATTTTTCATAAATCATCTCTCAAAAAACTCAAGAATACAAAAAAAAGGGCAAAAAAATGAGATCTAGCACCTAAATTCCCAAATTAACCCATGACGAAAAGGAGAATTGCCAATAGATAATTAATAATGTCTGAGAACATTTAATAACTGAGGACATACATTGTGCATTTTCAGTATGACTAGGAAATTGGATGGGGAGTAAGATAAACTAAATCCTGAGGAACAGGCAAAGCATACTGCAGGTCTATGTAGATTTTCCAGCATATTTGCAAAGAAGAACTTAACTTCAGTTATGGATATGGTGAGGGCTTTAAACTAGGTATGAAGGGGGATGGGGATGAAATGAGGCTCGTTAGAGATGAGCCTGGGGGAACAATGCCAGGGCTGGGGGAGAGGGCTATGGCCCAGCTGAAGTGCATCTACACTAATGCACGCAGCATGGGCAACAAACAGGAGGAGCTGGAAGCCATTGTGCAGCAGGCAGGCTATGACTTGGTTGCCATTGCTGAAATGTGGTGGGACCACTCCCAGGACTGGAGTGCTGCAATGAATGGCTATAGGCTCTTCAGCAGGGACAGGCAACATAGGAGGGGCGGTGGTGTGGCTATCTATATTAGAGAGTGTTTTGATGTGGTTGAACTCGAGGCTGGGAGTGATAAGGTTGA
>VXAA01006785.1:0-13290 GCA_013399115.1 Anseranas semipalmata | reverse complement strand
TTGCACTCTACAACTTCCTGAAGAGAGGTCGTGACGAGGAGGGGGTTGGCCTTTTCTCTCAGATAACTAATGATAGGACCCGAGGAAATGGCCACAAGTTGCGCCTGGGGAGATTTAGGTTAGATATCAGGAAAAACTTTTTCTCCCAAAGAGTGGTCAGGCACTGGAACGGCCTGCCCAGGGAGGTGGTGGAGTCACCGTCCCTCCCGGTGTTCAAGAAGCGCCTGGACAAGGTGCTACGAGATATGATTTAGTAGCTTAGTGGGTAGTATTGGTGATAGGATGACGGCTGGACTAGATGATCTTGTAGGTCCTTTCCAACCTTGTGTTTCTATGATTTAAAAATGCATAATCAAATGGTATATAAACTTTTAAAGGAACAAAAACCCTTGGAAGATCAACTTTTTCAAATTTTTAATTCAACCAAGATCTACAATATGTTATTCCCTATGATATAATGAAAGTTTTCAATCAACATTGACCTTCTGGAAGACATGAATTACCAGAGGAAAGCTCTTATTTCAAGTTATTTAAGGACATGAACCACAATTAAAAATCAGGGTTACATAGCGCTTGTGTAACACGAACTTACTTACAATGAACAAAGTTACTTCATTTTTTATTGTGTGAAGTTAGGATAACTTGGTCTCTGCCACACTGTGGCACAGTTGCAGCTCACTAATTCAGTGTTCTGTTAGAGAACATGGACAATGACATGTATGATGGAGAAAGATGCCAGAGTTTTTTTAAAGGCCAATATCAGGATCAGATCCACTCATGAAGGCAGTTAAGTGTGCATGTTGAGGGGGATACCATGTAAACTAGCATAAACAGCACTGAGGATGAGAGAATCTGCAGTACATTTAACTGTCCCTTTCCTGTTAGAGCTTCACCTTAAGAATGCCATTAAATAAGTCTCCCGCATCTCTGACCGTATACAGGTAAACAATAGGCTTATGCTATTAGCTATGAATTCAATCTACCTTAAAAACAAAACAAAACAAAACAAAACAAACCTCTAGATCCTCTATTTTTTTTTTTTTGATTGTGCTGTGCTTTTTAACTCACTATACCCTGTTCCAGAAACTAATTACACTTTCTGCAAAAGCACTTTTTTTCTCAGTTGGCAACATCTCATATTTCTTCCATTATACGGAGGACAGGGTCATCCTTCTCTATCCTATTCATTATTTTAGGAAATCTTCCCTCCATGCACACACCTTCCCACCTATTCATCTACTCTCTAAACCAAACAATTTCAACTCTTTCTCTTATCATAGTTTCTTCATGCTTTAAATAAGTTTTTGTGCACATTCTCATTCTCATATTACCCTCCTTTTTCACTTTTTTTTTTTTTTACTTTTTTTTTTCTTTTTTGGGGGGTAGGATAACCAAGGCTGAACACATGATTCCAGCAGAAAGTTTTCTCACTCACTTACAGAATAAGACAGAAGCAAGATTTTGCAAGGATGGTTACCCTGTGACTGTTCACTCCTCTCATTGAGCTTGTGGCTGCCTCTGGCCCTAAGCTTTAGAATATTCTCAATGCTATTCTATTCCTACTTTCAAACAGTCTAAATTTTAAAAAGGAAGTCAATAACAATTAAAATATTCTAACATCTCATGTTTTTCCTGTTTTCAAAAACATTCCATTAATTTCATTATTTGCTTTGAACAGTTCATTAAATCAGTGGTGGTTGATGTTGTTAGATAATAGAATAGGAGGGCTTAGAAGAAATGTTTGAAGTTACTTCTAGCTACTGTATAATTACCTCCATACTCCAGTTCTCAGGATGAGTTCTATTGACTTCATGTTCATGAATTTCTTCAGGTGCAAGTCACCATGGTTAAGTCAAACAGAATTGCAGAGTGTGCACTCTAAGACTTAGTAGCATAAATAACTGATCAAGCCTGTCCTATGACTCACCTGTTTGGCCACCCACAGGAAATTATCATCCACAGTGTAATACTGTTTCTCCCAAATAGCTCATGAGAGTCCACTATGACTACTATGCTTGCATTGTGAAAGTTTTCTGCCCTGACAAAAGTTTTTTTTTCTCTCACTGTATTCTGAACTGTAGAGCAGCAGGTCACCCTGAGCATGCCCTGCTCTCCTAAATATCATTTAAGTAGCACTGATGCTGTGGCTCCTTAAAATTGGTAACAATGGTGGTTGTCATATATATATATCTCCCTGCAAGAAAGGATGAGGGACTTCTCAGCTAAAACTCAAAAATGCTATCCATTCAGCAAGCATACCAAGGGCTGAAGTGGTAGTATATTTGCCAGCCTATCGTAGAATCACAGAATCATAGAATATCCTGAGTTGGAAGGGACCTACAAGATCATTGAGTTCAACTCCTGGCTCCACACAGGACCACCCAAAAATCAAACTGTATGTCTTGAGAGCATTGTCCAAATGCTTCTTGAAGCATTTTAAGAAGACTTCAATAGGCTTGCTGCCACGACCACTTCACTGTTCCAGCTTGTTCCAGTGCACCTACCCTGTCAGTGAAAAACCTTTTCCTAATATCTAAGCTGAACCTCCCCTGTCACAGCTTCATGCCATTCCCTCAGGTCCTATTGCTGTTCACCAGAGAGAAGAGATCTGCACCTCCCCCTCTGCTCTGCCTTGTGATGAAGCTGTAGGCCGCCGTGAGGCCTCCCCTCAGTCTCCTCTTCTCTAGACTGAACAAACCAAGTGACTTCAGCTGCTCCTCATATGTTGCTCTCTAGACCCTTCACCATCTTTGTAGCCCTCCTTTGGATTCTCTCTAATAGTTTCATGTCTTTCTTATATTGTGGAACCCCAAACTGCACACAGCACTTGAGGTGAGGCCACAGCAGCGCAGAGCAGAGCAGAGCAGGACAATCACTTCCCTTGACTGGCTGGTAATGCTGTACCTGAGGCACCCCAGGTTGGCCCTTTTGGGTGCCAGGGCACACTGCTGACTCACGTTCAACTTGATGTCAACCAAAACACCCATATCCCTTTCTGTGGGGCTGCTCTCCAGCCTCTGGTCCCACAGTCTGTACGTATATCCAGGGTTGCCTCATTGCAGGTGCAGAATCTGGCACTTGCTCTTGTTAAACTTCATATTGTTGGTGATTGCCAAGCCCTATAATTTATCAAGATTTCTCTGCAAGACCTCTCTGCACTCAAGGGAGTCAACAGTTTCTCACAATTTAGTATCACCCACAAATCTACTTAGTATCCTTTCAAGTCCTGCATCCAAGTCATTTATGAAAACATTAAAGAGAACTGGCCCTAGAATGGAGCCCTGCAGAAACCCACTAGTGACCAGTTGACTATGCCCCACCCCAATGAATATCACTGTCAGAGGAGGGAGATGTTAGCATGTTGTGTCTTGGGCTGCAGCTGCACAACCATTTTCAGTGGTGGGCTGAAGGAAACAGCCCCGTCCTTCTCTCTGCTCCTACTTACTTTTGCATGTGTCAGTGCTTGTTCAGTACACAGCAAACACATCAAGAACCCATCCAGCTGTAAAAAGACCTTTTCCTCAGGTTTCTAGTCTGCAGCAAGCTCATTTTTCTTCTCCAGCTCACAGCACAGTCACATTAGCATTAGTGCTGGCACAAGCAAGGTCATAGAGTACGAGGTTTTGGAAACTGGGAGATGAAGACTTCTACTTTCAGTGGCAGCCAAAGCACATAATGTCAGCTTACTGTGACCACATAAATTCAGCCTAACTGAAGAGACTATACAATTCCTCACTGGCTGATTTTCTTTCCCTCAGACTTTGTATGTGGATGGTGGAAGATTCCTGTAAATCTGTTATATTCTTATCAACAGTCAGAACAAAGTACAAATGCTTTAAAAATGTGTCCCTCTCCATAAATGTTTCAGCAGAGAAGAGACATAACAGAGAGGATATGCAATAATCATGGATATGACACATCAAATATCTGGTTGCAATTGGGCCAAAGATTAGAGAATGCCTCCTTCAAGACCACAGACTGTTAACGATGGCAGAAGATTACTATGGTCTCTGTTGTGCTTTCCCTGACAACTTGAAGCTGCTGAAGTCAAATCATCTATGTCCTTTTGTTGTAGTGCCCTTTAGTTTGTCCTGACCTTCTTTGGAATGCCCATTTTTTAACAACCAATGATATATGAAACGAAGAACTGTTTCCAGGCTGCCTGTAGACAGCAATTATTCTCTGCACCCAAGTCTATGGCAGAAAACAAGTAAACACCAGGTGGGGACAACAGACAAGAAAAAAAAAAAAGAAGAAGAAGAAGAAGAAGAAAAAGGCAGTAAGGTACAGGAAGTCTTGTCTGTACCCTTTTTGGTGCTATAGGTTGATTTCATCCAAGACCCTGGCCTGAGTTCTTTCACCCTGCAAGCTATGCAAAAGAGAGCTCCAGAGCCAGAGAAGCAACCCATGATCCGCAGGCAGGACCATCCCTATGGTTCTGTGCCACCTCCATCTCTTTCTTCTTCCAATGTGTGTCTTTAAATGGCACTTTATTTCCCTGTTCCACCTGGAACAAACAATCTGAGAGGGAAGCTGGTGCTTCTGTAGATAATGGCAATACAGAAGAGTGGCAGGGAGTTGCAACATTTGGCCAAAGAAAGTAACTTGGCTGTGCTCCGGAGGCAGACAGCCTACTGGAGAGTTGCTGAGTGAGAGCACACATTTCTCTTCCAAACTACTTCCTGATTTAAAGATAGAAGGCTTTGTTCAAAAGCTATATGAAGTCTAATGTATTCTGCTTCTACTTGACACAGGACTTTTAGCACCTATTTCCAAGAACAGATTTTAAGAGAAACAGCAGAGAATTTAAAGAGAATACCAAAGGCTGTCAGAGGTTCCTTTTCCCTCCTCTTCTTTTCACTTTCTTTCTCTTTCGGGTATGTCTTGTCCCTCATTACAGAAGAAGGAAGAATGATAGTGACAGGAGATTGAATGGTAAGGTTTGCTTGAAGGTCTTCAGCTTTATGTTTCAGGCAAATGTCTTGTGTTTCTTTCCAAGACAAGCAAGCCTACATGTGTGTGCTTAAAACCCAGTCCCTGGGGAATGGGTATCCATATCTTTTGGTTATCCTAAGCTATTATTTTACTACCCAAGTGAGTCATTAAACCAAAAGTATGTCAGCAAAGAGACTGAAAAAGACTCATCTCCATGAGATCCCTTTAATGCAGACTTCTGTTGCATCTACAAAAATATCTTAGCAGGTATTTGCTATCCCTGAATGAAAATTTCATCATATTAGATTGGCAAAAAAAAAAAAAAAAAAAAAAAAAAAAAAAAAAAAGGGGAAACCATTAGTTCCAACTTCACTGTAATTTTCTTTGCAAGTGTTTAATTTTTNAAAAAAAAAAAAAAAAAAGTGTGAAGTCCCAGGAATTAGGCAATCATTTCTTCTCTCATGTTTTTTAGCCAAATGAGCATGAAAACTTAAATGTGAGGATGAGTTAGGTAACAGGTCTCTTGTTCAATAGACAACAAAGCCACAGTGTCATCTAGCCATCACCATAAACCAAGGAGGGCAGCTTCACTCTCTAATCATGACCATAAATGAAAGAAAATTTGTACAGATCAATAAAGCATGGGTTGGAATGATTATTGTCTGCTGCAGGTTTGTCAGGCTGACTTGAGCTAGGTCTCTGGGTACAGCCTGTCTGCTGAGATGTGTGAGGATAAACCCTAATGCACTCCAAGATTCTCATCACCCTGCTGGCTGTAAAACTGCTGCTTTCTTCTAAAAGGAATTACAGGGGGACTGGGGAAGTACATGGACAAGTGTGAGAACCTTAATGACTGGGAACATAAACCTCTGTTTCCTCCTAGCATGAGGGACAGTCAGGATGAGTGATCTGTCTTCATGTAAGCAGCTTTTAAAGAGGTGGGGAACAAAAGTAACTCAGTCTGTATAGTTGGCTATCATCTTTCTCACATGAGGGTCTTTGTAAGTGGGTTCATCTTAGATAAAGAACACCAGCAAGCTTACTTTACACATAACTTCTGTTGATTACTGTGATCAGCCTTTCCTCTACAGACAGCAATAAAGCTTGTGTTCTCAGGAACACATATTAAAAATACCAGGCAAACAGCAATTTTTTGAGGTTGCAGCTGTAGTCTCTTGAAAAGTGGTTAAATATTAAGGGCTTGACTTTTGACAGGAAAAAGGCCTAGAAGGGGTAAAACCCTTCACTGCCCTCTCAGGGCAAGTTCTCTCTCACTCCCTATCAAGCATTTGGGTGCTTAGAAAGAGCTGGCCTATTATCTTTACTCAGAAAAGTCAAATCAGACAGCTGATAGATAGAATTTCTTTTTCACACTGTTCAGCAGCCAACAAAACAAATGACATGAACAGGTTTGGATGCCATAGTATAAACAGCACATTGGTGCATATACCAAAGGTGAATTCCTACAAACTGTGATGGTGCTGAAGCAAATTTTCTCCAAACAGGAAGATAATATAGCAAATGCTTAAGAGACTATTTGGTTGACTGATTTTTCTAAAGTTGTTGGGGAAAAAATATGGAATATTAAAATATTTTTTTTTTAGTGCTTTCAAAAAGTATTCCAATTATTTGAGTTCAGACAGGCTTGTGTCCTTAAATTTTTAAATTAATCCTTTTCCTTGATATTTTAGAGCATTTGATATACTGGATAACCTTTTTTTTTTTTTTTTTTTCTGCCAGCTATTTCTCATCCTAGAGAATTCAGCTTTGCAGCAGCCCAAAGAATTGATTTGACTGAGTGAGGAGGCATTCCTTCTAATGAGAATTTAAATGTTTGGAGTGAGAGGGAAGTCCTAATGGAATTAAAATCAAGCAGCAAAATACTGGTGAAATGAAATGACCTATCTCTATAAAACACTATTGCCGGTCATCTAAAACATGTTCCCCCTCACACCTGTGCATCTCAGAAGTATCAGATACCTGAACTAAACTTCCAATTCATATCAGAGTTTGGATTTAAGTGCTCAAATTTTTATTGTGTCTTTAGCACCAATCCAACTAGTGCTACTAAAAAAAATACAAAAAATAACTGAAATTGATTTGGTCCCATCCAATATATATTGTGTATATAGGGGAGGAGGAATCCAGGAAAAGATATTTCTTTTACTTTATACACAACGAACTATATTTAGTATAGCACTTCAGATGTTATATGGAAATTTAACATTAATATAACAACAGTGGTGCTGCCAAATATTTCTATTCCCCTAGGCAGTTCAACTCTGTATCTCAATTTCATCATATGCAAAATGGGAACAAAAATACTAGATTTAATTTATCTTAGTGTGACCAGTTAGCTCCCAGTCTTCAATGATAATTTCAAATACTATTATGATAAATAGCTTTTAAGACCCTAACATCTGTAACTTCTCTGTAGACAAGTGATACCAGGAAAGGCTAAGAGTTATTGTGGAAGGCACAGAAAGAATATCAGTAATTACATACTGAATTTGCTGTTCTGATGGTAAGAACTATTGCAGAGGGTAGGGGGAAGAAAGCATGTAGTTTTGTGGATGTTACAGTCTGCACTGGAGTTAACAAGGCAAATTTAAGCCTAAGTGGGATATGGTACTACCTCTTAACACTAACTAACACTAGCAAGAATTATGTCTTAATTCGTACTTTATCACAAGTTAGCTAACTTTAGGTGAGAATTTATTCCCTCATTCCCATTCCTTCCCTTCCCTCCATAAAAACACAGCCAAGAGCAAAAATATGACATTTGGAGATACTGATTTATTATTTTCTGATTCAGCCATTTTGAAGGGTAGTTCAGCTTTGAGAAGAGAACCTTAAATATGGAGTCAACCCAAAGCTCCATACTTATCATCAGCTCTTTTGTAGTGCACTCTCTGATTCAACTTTTTTTTTTTGAAAATTAAAAATGTCTGGCTCCACATAAACCATTAGCTTTACAAATTTTGACTGGGTACTAAGAGGCAAGCAGTATTGTTTCCTGTCCTCCAAATTTAGTCATCTTACAAAATCAAAAGTTGCAAAGCATGGTAGATTTTAAAGTAGTAACATAGAGCAGTAGTACGTGATAACAGCTCTGATACATTGATACAATGATTTTATATGGAAGCAAATAAAACACATACATTCAATCATGGTGGGTTTCAAAGTCATATAGTAATGGCTTTACTGCCTGACTGGATTACTGAAATTTTTAAAGCTTGTAAATAACACATACTTTAAATAAGCAAACCCTTTTCGATGCAATTTTTCATATTCTAATAATCAGACACATTTGAGGACTGATAAGCATTTATGAGTATAAAAACCTTCTTAACCAAAAAAGGAGTCCAGGAATAACAATGGAGTGGGGGATATGATGGTCACAAATCCTTCTCTGGAGAATTCAGTTATCTCTAGCTATCATATTCAACAGTTATAATAATGTCACTAAATATTATATTGTCAAATTCTCCAAAGTTGTGAAGTGCAAGCTATATTGATAAGTCTGGTTAACTTTGCAAGTCCTGCTACTCTCCGAAGTAGAGGATGTGGAAAACAAGCTGAAGTAATACCTTATAGTGAGTTGAGGATGAAGAGAGCAAGCTGAGCTAATGTAAAATACACAGGCAATGGAAGGATTTTGATGGGTGGAAAGGGAGCAAAATCCCCTCAGAATGAGCAAAATATTGAGTAAGCAAAACTAAAGACACAGCCCAGGAAAAAAAAAAAAAGTAAACAAACAAAAACTCTGAAGAAATAGGAAAAAAGCAAGAATATAAAAAGGAAATAATTCTGGAAGTCATTGTAAGTTCAGTCTCTCATTTATACTTTAGGGAGCTGGCATTTACACTATTTTAAATTTAATCTTACTTGGAAGGGGACTATTTATAGTAAATATGAACCTCATATCCCTGGAATAATGTCCTGCAGTACAGCAGAGCTGCTCTGTGTCCATAAGTTTCCAGTAAGCATTCTTAACATGCTAAAAATCCCCACAGATTTTCTGATTGAAAAGTGGCACTAACTCTGAGATTTGGAAGCACTCAGCTCATAATGCAAATGAAGCTATGAAGTCAAAGCAGAAGGCAGATCTTCAAAGTGATAGTGAGCCAGGCCATAGAATTGATTACCTTTTGTTTTCTACAGTTATAAATTTTGTGAAGTGCAAACATTAAATAAATGGTCACTTTCAGTATAATCCCTCAAAGAAGTCAAAGTGATACATGTTCAGTTATGTTGCACTTCCAGTTAGAAGGGAGAAATGCTACTAACTTCCCTTACAGGGAAATTGAAAGGAAAAACATGAGAGTCAAAATTTTATCTGTTCTCTCAATGCTGTCATATTTCTGGTTCAAATGCAGCTGTCTCTCTTGGAACAGCTGTCTAGATTTTCATCTAAACATGGAAAAGGGACCCAAGTGGGTGAAATGACTGTTAAAAGGTAGACCACTTCCAGAGGACTCAAAGCTGAACTGTACATACATCACTAAATGTAGTTGCTTTCAGAAGACATAAATAATCATTAAGCTGCAGCTAATTTAGACTATCCACACATGCATGTTTTAAAAAGTAACAAATAACCTTATCACAGCAAAATCCTACTAAGCAAGTGTGTACTAAGGAAAGAAACTTCCTTGAAGCTCAACATAGCTTCACCACCCTCAAAGTTGGAGAGAAGCCAGATTTGCTTACAAAGAAAGGATCTGGTCAACCTAACCCTAAACTATGTAAGACCACCAGGAAGAAATGGTGAGTCATTGTAATGTGTGACTCCCTGCTGCAGGGGACAGAGGCACTCATTTACTGACCTGACTTGTCAACTAGAGAGGTGTATGTACTGTCTGCTAGGGTCTCAGATCCAGCATATTGTGGATGGGCTGCCAAAGCTCGCCCAATCTTCTGACTATTACCCCCTGCTGTGCCCCACGTGGGCAAAAATGATGCTGCCAGAGGAAATCTGGACAGTATTAGAAGTGACTGCAGAGGTCTGGGGGCAGTATTCAAGGGTATGAGGACCAGGTGGTGTTGTCCTCTGCCCTGCCAGTGAGGGGAAAGGGTACAAAGAGAAAGGCACTAATAAGATAGTTTAATAATTGGCTGCAGAACTGGTATTGGTGACAGGGTTTTGGATTCTATTAGGGGAGCCTTTTCGCAGATCAGTGTCTGCTTGAGAGAGCTGGGATCCACCTCACTAAGTGGGGCAAAGATATTTTCCCTAATAGGATGGTTGACCTCATAAGCAGGGCTTTAATGTAGGAATGACACAGAAGGGAGAGAGTTACCAGCAGCCCTGTGAGGCAGTGATGGACAAGGCTGTTGAACAAAGGGCATGTGGTGATGTGACAGGAAGGAATCACAAAAACAACAAAATGGGGCTTGAACAGGATCACCTCTAGCACTTGCATGTAAGCAAAGAAGTGCCTACAGGGTACTATTATGGAGAATTTCCCCAAGTTCTTTCTAGGAACTGAGTTGCTTCTTTAAAGTGTCTGTATACTAATGCACACAGTATGGAGAATAAATATATTGAATTAGAGATCTGTGAGCAGTAATATGGCTACAGTGTATTTGGGTGTGGTGTATTAAGGCACAGACCCAGATCGCGGTGGATGCTAAATCACCTTTAATGCATATCCCTCACATATTTATACCTGGAGCGCATAAGCTATTTTTAGCTGGGGCTTTCTGTTTTCAGAGTTTCCCAAGCCAAGATCTTTGTTCCCAAAACCAAGTGATGTTTACTTTCTTGACTTGCTACATCAACTGCGATTCTCACAGGCAGTATGTGACTCGTCCTTCCAGGGCATATCAGACTTAAACAATTGCTGCTGATCACTACCCACATTTGGGATCATGGTGACTTGCTGGGATGGCTCCCATGACTGGAGTGTTGCAACGAAGGGATACATAGGAAGGACAGGCTAAGACAAAGAGGGGGGTATTAGCCTTCATGTGAGAGAGCAGCTGGAGTGCTTAGAGCTCTGCCTTGGAATGAATGAGGAGCCAACAGAGAGTTTATGGATTAGGATTAAACGGAGGACAGGCATAGGTGATGTTACAGCGGATGTCTGCAACAGGCCATCTGACCAGGTTAAAGCGAGTAGACGAGGTCCTCTACAGACAGGAGCAGCCTCACGTTTGCAGGCCCTCATGGTTCGCATAGGGGATTTTAACCATCCTGATATCTGTTGGAGGGACAACACAGCAGGATATAAGCAATCTAGGAGGCTCCTGGAGTGCACTGATGATTTCCTCCTCCAACAGATAGAGGAGCCAACAAGGAGAGGTGCTGTGCTAGACCTCATACCAATAACGAGGGGCTTGCTGGGAACATGGAGGTTAAATACACTCTTGGCTGCAGTGACCATGATATGGTGGAGTTCAGGATTCTGAGGCTGGGGAAAGCAAGCTCACACTGCTAGGCTTCAGGACAGCACAGTTTGGTCTCTTTGAGGATCCCTTTGGCAGAGTCCTCTTGGATAAGGTCCTGGAGGGAAGAGGGGCCCAAGACACCCGGTTAATATTCAAGGATCACCTCCTCCAAGCTCAAGAGCAGTCCATCCCAACAAGTAAGAAGTCAGGCAAGAAATTCCAGAAGGCCTGCATGGATGAACAAGGAACTCCTGGCCAAATTCAAACACAAAAAAGGAAGCCTACAGAAGGTGGAAGCAAGGACAGGTAGCCTGGGAGGAATACAGAGACATGCTCTGAGCATCCAGGGATGAAGTTAGGAAAGCTAAAGCCCTAATGGAATTGAATCTGGCCAGGGATGTTAAAGACAATGAGAAGGTCTTCTATAGAATCATAAAATCATAGAATCATAGAATGGTTTGGGTTGGAAGAGGCCTTTAAAGATCATCTAGTTCCAACCCCCCTGCCATGGGCAGGGACACCTTCCACTAGATCAGGTTGCTCAAAGTCCCATCCAGCCTGGTCTTGAACACTTCCAGGGATGGGGCATCCACAACTTCTCTGGGGAACCCATTCCAGAGTCTCACCACTCTCCTAGCAAAGAATTTCTTCCAAATGTCTAATCTAAATCTATCCTCTTTTAGTTTAAAACCATTACCCTTGTCCTATCACTACACTCACTCATAAAGAATCCTTTCCCATCTTTCCTGTATGCTGCCTTTAAGTACTGAAGTGCTGCAATAAGGTTTCCCTGGAACCTTCTCTTCTGTAGGCTAAACAACCCCAACTCTCTCAGCCTGTCTTCATAAGAGAGGTGCTCCAGACCTCTGATCATCTTCGTGGCCCTCCTCTGGACCCGCTCTAACAGGTCCATGTCTTTCTTATGTGGGGGGCCCCAGAGCTGAACACGGTACTCCAGGTGGGGTCTCACAAGAGTGGAGTAAGGGGGAGAATCACCTCCCTCAACCTACTAGCTCCACTTCTTTTGACGCAGCCCAGGATATGATTGGCTTTCGGGGCTGCCAGCACACACTGCTGGCTCATATTTAGTTTTTCATCCACCAATGCCCTCAAGTCCTTCTCTGCAGTGCTGCTCTCAATCCACTCATCGCCCAGCCTGTATTCATGTTTGGGATTGCCCTGACCCAGGTGCAAGACCTTGCCCTTGGCCCTGTTGAACTTCATGAGGTTTGCATGGGCTCTCAAGCCTGTCAGGGTCCCTCTGGATTGCATCCCTTCCCTCCAACATGTCGACTGCACCAAACAACTTGGTGTCATCTGCAAACTTGGTACAGGTTCGCTCAATCCCACTGTCCATGTCATCAACAAAGATGTTAACTAATACCAGTCCCAATACCAACCCTTGAGGAACACCACTGGTCTCTGCCTGGACATCAAGCCATTGACTACAATTCTTTGAATGCAAACATCCAGCAAATTCCTTATCAACTAAGTTATCTGTTAAATCCATGTCTCTATTTTAGAGACAAAGGTGTTGTACAGAACAGTGTTGAATGCTTTGCACAAGTCCAGATAGATGATGTCAGTTGCTCTTCCCTCATCCACCAGTGCTGTAACCCCATTGTAGAAGGACATCAGATTTGTCAGGCACAATTTTCCCTTAGTGAAGTCATGTTGTCTGTTGCCAGTCCCCTCTTTTTTTTTTCCATGTGCCTCAGCATAATTTCCAGGAAAATCTGCTCCATGATCTTGCCAGGCACAGAGGTGAAACTGAGTGGCCTGTAGTTCCATGGGTCTTCCTTTTTTCCCTTTCCAGAAATGGGGGTTATGTTTCCCCTTTTCCAGTCAGTGGGAAGTTCACCAGACTGCCATGACTTCTCAGATATGATGGATAGTGGCTTAGCAACTTCATCCACCAGTTCCCTCAGGACCCTTGGACGCTTCTTATCAGGTCCCATGGATTTG
>VXAA01006784.1:0-15355 GCA_013399115.1 Anseranas semipalmata | reverse complement strand
TTTTTTTTTTTAGGACAACATGACTGAATTTGACTTTTACATAACTGATTACTAAGAATAATAGCTTCTGACAAATTGTTCCAATGATCATCACCACTGTCAAAATATGAGCTCTTTTAGATATTTTCTCAATTCCCTCTCTAGCCACCCACACATTCCATTACATAAGAAGCTAGATACTGGAACACAGCATATTTTATTCATCTTTTTAAGTACTAGACACACAGAGAGGACCAGAAAATGAGAACTGTTGCAGAGTTTGCACTAAAGCACTTTGAGAGCAAATCTCTAAACAACTCGAAACTGCAGGAGAACCGGGAGCATGGCTTTTACCATTGGATATCTGAAATCCAATCCAAAACATCCCCTGTCAGCCTTCAAGTTGAAATTAACTCCAATATGTGAGTGACCAATGTAAGAGGCTTAGTACCTGCCTCTGTACCAGTAGCACCAAACAACGTATAGTCCGTACCAGAAAGCTTGATTTTCAGGGCTCTACAGTCCTTATATGGGACCAAGTATGTTGATGACGCCACAAGATAATGCTTGGAACTAAAGATTATTCAGACCCATTTGGGAAGAAGATGATTATGGCACAGATCTGCATTTGCAGCAATGTCTAATTACCCAAGAACGTGATGGAGAGATTCATAAAACCAGTGGTTCAGGGATGAAAGACATCAGGGCTGCTCAGGAACTATAAAATAAGCTCATACTTTAACAAGTCAGCCCACAGTGGCTACTTTTGTAGTTCTTAATAATTTTAATATTATGAATGAGATACAAATACAGGAAAGGTGAAGTAGATATGGAATCACATTCATTCTCACTTTGCATTTATGAGGGGAATATTCTGTCCTAAAGCAGTCCTTGGGAGAAGCTGTGCAAATTACTGAAAAATCCACAGGTACAGAAGAAAATTGCTGAAGGTAAGTAACTTTTAGACAAGACTTCTGTGGTTTATTAATCATTATGTGATTTTTTAGATGTGGAGGTTTGGATTATAGTAACAGTTTATTGGGTGTCAATTATTACTACCTAAGTTCTTTTACACTATAGTGCACTGCAGACACCTGCTTCACTTCAGCTACAATATAGGTGGACTAAGGCACCATCAAGCGGTAGAAGTTGTTATAGTGGTTACAACACTGTACGTGGAGTTTCCATTAATAGCGAAGCAAATTTGATTTTCTCTCAACAGCTAAAAATCTACACTTTTTTTCCTTCTATTTGCAGCAGATACACGAATACAACTTGGAAAATTGAAACATAAGGACAGTGATCAGGATGCATTGCGCGATAAAAAATACCAGTTTTAAAACAAAAGTGAAAAAAAATAATAAAGGGGAACAGTTTCACCTAGAAAGACACAATGAAAACTATTTTCATTAAAATAAAGACATTAGTGGCACATAAAAGAGGGGGGGAGGGGTTATATCCTGGCAGAGAGAACCAGCTAACAACATTACACCAAAAGTAGTTTTAACTGTAATATTACAGACGACTCTGTAAAGTAAGAGTTCACACCGAATTGCAGATTTTTTTTTCTTCCCCCCCCCCTTACGCGATACAGCCCTTTTAATGAAAAGGTGGGTGGCTCTGAAAAGAGCCTTTGGGTCGAGTAGGTCTGGCACAGGGTGCGGAGGCAGCTTACTTGGAGCTGGTGTACTTGGTGACCGCCTTGGTGCCCTCGGACACGGCGTGCTTGGCCAGCTCGCCGGGCAGCAGGAGCCGCACGGCCGTCTGGATCTCCCGCGACGTGATGGTCGAGCGCTTGTTGTAGTGCGCCAGGCGCGACGCCTCGCCGGCGATGCGCTCGAAGATGTCGTTGACGAAGGAGTTCATGATGCCCATGGCCTTGGACGAGATGCCCGTGTCGGGGTGCACCTGCTTCAGCACCTTGTACACGTAGATCGAGTAGCTCTCCTTGCGGCTCTTCTTGCGCTTCTTGTCGCCCTTCTTCTGCGTCTTGGTGACCGCCTTCTTCGAGCCCTTCTTGGGCGCGGGTGCGGACTTGGCCGGCTCAGGCATGGTAGCGGAACTCTCTCAGACAGCGACTGCAACACAGCCGATAACGGGGAAAGGAATGGGAAGGAAAGCACCCGTGGGCCATTTATTTATAGCTCCCCTATGCAAATGAGCGGCATTCCTCCTGCGCGCTGTCATTGGTCAGACAGCGATCACGCGTCATGCGTCCTCTATAGACGTTCTCTATTGGTCCGAATTCGATTCGCCTCCTCATTGGCCGCCCGGAGAAGACCTACTTGTCAGCCTATCAGCGAAGGGGCGAAGAGCCAAAGCGAGGCGTAGCCGAGCTCGGCCGGCCGGGTGCTGCGTTCCGCCGCTGCCTGCTGTGAGGAGCGACTCGCTGCGATGTCGGGCCGCGGGAAGCAGGGCGGGAAGGCGCGGGCCAAGGCCAAGTCGCGCTCGTCGCGGGCCGGGCTGCAGTTCCCCGTGGGCCGCGTGCACCGGCTGCTGCGCAAGGGCAACTACGCGGAGCGGGTGGGCGCCGGCGCCCCGGTGTACCTGGCGGCCGTGCTGGAGTACCTGACGGCCGAGATCCTGGAGCTGGCGGGCAACGCGGCCCGCGACAACAAGAAGACGCGCATCATCCCCCGCCACCTGCAGCTGGCCATCCGCAACGACGAGGAGCTCAACAAGCTGCTGGGCAAGGTGACCATCGCGCAGGGCGGGGTGCTGCCCAACATCCAGGCCGTGCTGCTGCCCAAGAAGACCGACAGCCACAAGGCTAAAGCCAAGTAAAACTATGTCAACAAATAACCCAAAGNTGGCCGGCTCAGGCATGGTAGCGGAACTCTCTCAGACAGCGACTGCAACACAGCCGATAACGGGGAAAGGAATGGGAAGGAAAGCACCCGTGGGCCATTTATTTATAGCTCCCCTATGCAAATGAGCGGCATTCCTCCTGCGCGCTGTCATTGGTCAGACAGCGATCACGCGTCATGCGTCCTCTATAGACGTTCTCTATTGGTCCGAATTCGATTCGCCTCCTCATTGGCCGCCCGGAGAAGACCTACTTGTCAGCCTATCAGCGAAGGGGCGAAGAGCCAAAGCGAGGCGTAGCCGAGCTCGGCCGGCCGGGTGCTGCGTTCCGCCGCTGCCTGCTGTGAGGAGCGACTCGCTGCGATGTCAGGCCGCGGGAAGCAGGGCGGGAAGGCGCGGGCCAAGGCCAAGTCGCGCTCGTCGCGGGCCGGGCTGCAGTTCCCCGTGGGCCGCGTGCACCGGCTGCTGCGCAAGGGCAACTACGCGGAGCGGGTGGGCGCCGGCGCCCCGGTGTACCTGGCGGCCGTGCTGGAGTACCTGACGGCCGAGATCCTGGAGCTGGCGGGCAACGCGGCCCGCGACAACAAGAAGACGCGCATCATCCCCCGCCACCTGCAGCTGGCCATCCGCAACGACGAGGAGCTCAACAAGCTGCTGGGCAAGGTGACCATCGCGCAGGGCGGGGTGCTGCCCAACATCCAGGCCGTGCTGCTGCCCAAGAAGACTGACAGCCACAAGGCTAAAGCCAAGTAAAACTATGTCAACAAATAACCCAAAGGCTCTTTTCAGAGCCACCCACAAAATCATAAGAGAGCTCAGTAATCCCTAATATAGTTATGCAGTTGTATGAACTACTCAACCCGTGCTGTTTGTTTTTCATATGTTTATTATCAGTATTTTTGGTTGGGCGATAGTAGCAACGCTTTCCATGTTATCGTTAACAAAGTCGTGCCAAAGTGTTCTCCCAAAACAAGTTCTTCCTGGGACGGGACAGAACACGTGTAGTTGTTAAACCGGAGAAAACGAGAACAATGGCATCTCGGTGAGAGGTCCCGTCCCGTGCCGTCCCTCCCCTTCTCAAGGAAGGTTTTTCTTCCTTAAGAGCTGCTGAAAGCACCCGAGCGACGAGGCTCTTCTTCGGGGAAGCGCGGGGGGAGGGGGAAGGGGGGCAGCGGGCTGGGCTCCTCGCTGGCCAATCCTTGGTCAGGGCGGGCTTTTCCAATAGCTAGAGCTCTTCTTCTTTCTCAGAGGGGACAAAAGGAACTGGAGAGCCCGGGGCTGTTTTCGGGTCAGTAAGAAAAAGCCTCCCCTCCTCCCCCCAATAAACAAAAGCATTTAAGGAGACACCTTAAGAGAAATAATACAATACATTAGACATGGCTCAGTAGTAGCGTGCCTGGCAAATCCATTAATTTTGTTACAAAATATATACTTAAAAAAAGTTACATCCGATTTTTATCAAATCATTATAAAACATTTCTTCATGGCAGTCAAACCAATTACTCGGCAAAAGATGTAAAAGTCTACACTTCCCTAAAGCCGCCGCGCTATACCGTGCTCGTTAGGGTTTGTTTCGGTAATCGCAGGGGAAAAAAAGACACAATTGACCTCTGACGACTTACGAATTACTGGATCCTTGCTGCAGGTTACTGACGACCTCGGTGCCTCAGCTCCTTTAGGGGAAGTGTGGGTGGCTCTTAAAAGAGCCGTTGGATAACAAAATATGTACAGCAGGACTCTTCTAGTATAATTTACTTCTTCTTGGGCGCCGCCTTCTTCGCCTTGGCTGCTTTGGGCTTGGCCGCCTTGGGCTTGGCAGCTTTGGGCTTCACCGCCTTTGCCTTGGCCGGGCTCTTCGCTGCTTTCTTGGGGCGGCCAGCCTTGGCGGCTTTCTTGGGGCTCTTGGCCGCTTTCTTGGTCGCGGCGGCCGCCGGCTTCTTGGCTTTCTTGGGGCTCTTCTTCACCGCCGCCGCCTTCTTGGGCTTCTTGGCGGCGCTGGCGGGCTTCTTGGCCGCCGGCTTCTTGGGCTTGGCCGCAGTCGTTCGCTTTTTGGGAGCCTTTTCCTTCACTTCGCCGGGCTTCTTGTTGAGGCGGAAGGAGCCGGAGGCGCCGGTGCCCTTGGTCTGCACCAGGGTGCCCTTGCTGACGAGGCTCTTGAGCCCCAGCTTGATGCGGCTGTTGTTCTTCTCCACGTCGTAGCCGCCGGCGGCCAGCGCCTTCTTGAGCGCGGCGAGGGAGAGCCCCTTGCGCTCCTTGGAGGCGGACACGGCCTTGGTGATCAGCTCGGTGACGCTGGGGCCCGCGGGCTTGCGGGCCTTGGAGCCGCCCGCCGCCTTCTTCGGCTTCTTGGCGGCGGCCTTGGCGGCGGGCGCGGGCGCATCGGGAGCGGCGGCGGGAGCGGTCTCGGACATCGCGGCGGCGTCCTCTGCGGAGCAGGCGAACACAATTGGGCTGGCGCGGGTCAGATGCTCGTATTTTTAGAGAGGAGCCGCGCGGTGATTGGTGCGTTGCAGAGCCCGCCCCGCTGCACGGCCGGGGAGCCCTTCGGTGTGCTCGATTTGTGTTTCTTTGGACTAACAAAAGTGTATTTTCCTCGGAATTTCTGCCACCAAATCGCCCCATTTCCCCGGGGAGGGAGGAGAAGACCAGGTACTTGCGTTCGGGAGAGTTTCCAGCCGCGGACACGCGCCCTGAGTTAAAGGAGAAGCGATAAATCCCGTGTGCTGCTGCTGGAGAGAGCTCTGAAGAGAGAAACTTTTGTTTTTCATTGCAAATTAAAAATTTCCTTTCGACATAAATATTACAGCAACGATTATATCTGATTCTTTAGAGGGTTTTCTTGCGGTCAAAATCGAAATCTTCCGATTTAAAGCTATTTTGACAGTTTAAATTGATTTTGAAGAGGAGGAAGTAACACAAACTCCTCTTTCAGCTCTGAATATGGATTAAGAACCGGTTCCTTTGACCATGTGTTTTACCTCCTAAAACGCTAAAGTCTATTGAAATAGTGCCTCATACTACCTCCTATTGCACTTATCATAGAGCCATAAGCAATTCGTTGATGTCTGGAAATTCATGAACATGTAGTTGTTTTATTTTGTCTTCCTGGAATTTCACTAGAAGGGAGGCAAACTTACCCTGCTACCGTGTGCTTTTTTTCCTTTGTTTGTTTTCCATATGAATTTCTGTACCAATTATTAAGAAGATCAAGATTTTTTTTCATGCTGCATTTCCATTTCAAGTAAACAGTCACTCGATACCCTATGTTACAGAACAGCAGCTTTCTAACAGAAAGCAACATCCTAAACTTCTGGTTATATTTATTAATATTACTTTTGTCTCTCTAGTAATTTAAGATGTGGACAGCCTGACATAGCAGTTATGTACTTATACTCTCAGTGCCCAGAGAGTATTATCTTGTTGTGTATTTTCTGTAGTAGTTGTAAAATTTAAAACAACATTACTTTTTTTTTCTACACCTCTCACACAATGTATCTAGACAAAGATTTCGATAAAGCGAATGCTGAATCTTTCTGCCACTCCAAAAGAAAAAAAAAAAAAAGAAAAAAAAGCCCACCTAATTCTTTCTTATGCATTTTACAATTTTACAGTCATAAAAATGAGGAACTGTTTTCTTGACAAGAACTAGAGCTCATTGTGATAACCTGGGTTTCAATTAGGGGAGTGGTAGGCCATAGTTCGCTCCTAAAGGACCAGGAAGAATTCAATCAATACCGATATCTGGTTGAAGATGATGTAATCTGCTGAACAAAATGGAGCTCTGGAATAATATTTCAGAATCTGTACCTCATTATAAAGAAGTATATTATCTCTTGCCTTTAATAGTTATTTAAGAATCACACAAATATTACACTTCCACATAGCTCTCATTTTCTTCGATATCACCAGATATAACACATAATGTAAACACAGAATTTATGCAGATATTGGCAACCAAAATTTCAGATTGTATGAACACATAGTTTTAGATAAGTGTAATTCTGTTTCCACATCATTTTTTTTCATTTACAGCTGCTGTTTTGTCAATACTAAATGTGTATACAACATGAAAACATGTTAGTTTTCCATGAAATTGGGTTTCATCAAGTACAAAATCGTGAACCAAACACTATAAAGAGAAAAAAAAATGCAACCTGCATCCTAGAATACAAAAATATAAGTCAAAAGGTTGCAGGAAAAGTGCACCTGAGCTCTGTAATGCTACAACAGGAAGATGATGGAGAGAAGGACAAATCAAATTGGAACTTTCAGGATCTTGTTTGTAAAAATTATGCAACATAAGGTAAGGATAAAAGAATGAAATATATCACAGTGAATGTGGCTATTGAAAATATACCTCTATGAGTTACTGAAACTGAAGTAAAATGAGTATTTTTGTTAGTTCATTTTCTATATGACCTTATAAACCAATGAATGAGATGTTCCTGTGACTTGATTACATAGGGCAATATCTAGCAGGCCTTGGAGATGACATGTAGCTGCTACCAAGACACTTCACAGCACATCAAGACAGAGGAAAAGCATAGATCATGTATGACACGTCCGCAACATGAAAACTGTTCCTGCCCACTCTTGTTATTTTGAACTCATATGCATTAACTTCAGTAACCTTCATTGAAGAAGATTTACATATTCCACTCCTCAGTTGTGGCTTCACAGAGTGTTGATTCATGTTTATTGGTGGCTGAAATTGAGGTGGCTAAAATGGTCACTGTCCCGGTTGTCTGCCTGGCTTTTCTCCCAGTACTTGTTACCCTCTCCCCCTTCCCAACAGCTAATAATATGTGTAGCAGCTTCTGATCTGCAACAGTTACAGTCTGCCACCTTAAAATAAACTGAAATAACTTCAGAAATTTCATGACACGGAGAAAAGCTCTCCACAGTCAGAACAGATGGGTAAGAAGGAACAGAGAGATGTAGTCAGGCAAAGAAAAAAAGGTGGTGAAGGATTATAAAGAAGGCAGGAATGACAGTTTCACCTCTAGGTGAGCAAATGAGAAAAGGAAATAATCCTATTTTAGGCATGGTAGGTATCTTTAGTTATAGAAAGACCTCAACAAGAAGGCACCACATAGACTCTGGCCTGCAGTTTGGCTTTCCCAATAAGGAGACTGGAGGGAGGTAGACTCCCTCATTCATTAAAAGAGGAGGAGAATAACATCCGGATCTCCAGAGATACCTTTGGAGAGAGCATCACTGTAATATCTGCTACATCTGAATGACTTCAATTCTTCTCACTTCATGGGCAGCCCAGCAGGCCACACTACATCACAAACCTGCACAAGATTGCAATCAGAACACTGCAAGTCACTTCCCTTCAGATGCCCAGCTCTGTCCAACTTTTGCATTTTTCTATTAAGACCTCTTGGTGTAAGCAAGGAGATGTGAACCACAGCCAAGGGATGGTGCAGCACGTGAGAGCTATCAAACATTCCCATCTCCAGTTTAGGACCTGCTAGTACTTGTTCCTCAGAAAATGAGCTCTGGGTTATATTTAGATATGTGCGTAATAATGCAAGGTAACACGGCAGTAGTTCTTCTCAAGCAATTTTGTTAGGAGGTATTAGCATGAGAGCTAGCCATACAAACATGGTTAATGGGCTGCTCTATGCGCCGTAGGGGAGTCCTGTGATCAGTCACTCTTAGACAGCCGGAGAAAGTACAGTGGGTGTGCCCGAGCAGCACAGCCCCTCTCTTCCCTCCAAGCGACAATTTCCAGAAAGATTTAGGTGAGGGTCTTTACACTGTGTGCTGCACTCCTGTGTACATGTTCCCCCGGAATGAAGTATAAATACTCCCTGCAACCGTGATTACACTCATATTGCAATGTTACACCCATGTCTTACTTGCCCTCAGTGACTTCATCTTTTATCCGAGTTACAAATGTAATAACTCTTGTGATCAAACCAGCCAGCACAGTTTAACAGCTTTTTATCCCTTTGCTAAGCAATTTTAAAGTGGTACCTACCAAACTACAAACTCGTTGCAGTTCTGCAAGTCTTTGCCTATATAATACCAATGTTGCTGCTGATGCTCTTGTTCAGACTCCTAAGTGTAATGAGGCCATACGGGGCTTTTCAAGGCAGTGTACGGCTAAACATCTGTAGTGGGCAGGACAAATAGGGTAGGGCAGTGGGTGACTGTCCCTGTAGACTCAGCTTCCTGGAATGTTGCACACTCCTCCCTGTACTCTTGGTTATGGGATGGGGCACTTATTGAGGCCTCCCTTCATCATTGCCATGCCTTGTCATTTTGGAACTGAAAACCTACAGCCCTGAACCTGGATATGGCAATAGTTAGAGGCACTGGGAAGGATACCCTTCCTGGGTAAGGCAAAATAAGCTGCAAAAATGCTGGGGACAAAACCTTCTCCTGGAACAATGGGGAAAAAAAAGATGAACTTTGCTCCATACCATGCAGGGGCCTCCACTGTTGACCATATTAACACCTTGTTACTTTTTTCACACACAGGCAAAGAAAAAGTCCGCACCATCAGTCAGCTATCAAAGAACAGAATTACCCATGTCTTAAAGTACTTTGGTCTTCTAAAACTAAACTAAGGAATTTGACAGATGATCTTCTGGACCACCTTGGCATGCTTTGAATGTAGTCACCAGCCAGAAATCGAGAATGTCAGGCCCTGAGGCAAGCTGTCTGTGATAGGCAAGCAACATTAACAGAAGCTCAACAAGCCATGGCTCCCCAAAGAAATCCTTTCCACCCGAATGACAGTGCTTCTCTTTCGCCCACATTTAATAACAGTGAATGCCACCAAGAAATTGTGCCACCACATTGTCCTTTCAGAGTAGTGCCTCCATCAGCACTGAAGCCTGACTGCTCAGACCAGTAAGCAGCCCACACAGAGCAATGCTGAGCAACCCACTCTTACTCCCCACAACCCCTTGGCACTTCTGCACCCTTTCCTACTTGTGTGCCAGTGCTCCCTGTGAATGCTGGTAAAAGCAGCACTGGTGCAGGGAACAATGGGATCAATCTATGTGCTCCCCCACCTCCAGCCAGAGCCATGTTTGATATCTCTGGGGAGACAAAGTGGCTTTGGGCTGGTACGTGCATGCAGAGGGGGTCCACAGTCTACCATCTCCCTGGCTGGTGCCACCCCAGGTGCTGATGTGACAAGCTGCAAGGTAGATTTGGGTTGGTAGACAACCCATTGTTTTGCCACACAGGCAGTGATGGTGGAACCCAAACACCATGTATACGAGGCACGTGCCATCACTGAGAGCCAAAGCTCTTTGTCATACACCGTGTGAAGGTGCTCTTGCTAAGTGATGCTGTCTTGCCAGTTTTACTGAGCTGTGGGGGTGAAACAGGTCCTGGCTCCAGATAAGGCTGTTTGTGCCATCATTCTAGAGCAGGAGTATCACAAGGTAGCACTTGGTTGCCAGCAATGTAGGCTGGCTGTCTTCCTTTAGAAGACAGCATAAAGGTTTTGAAGAGGTGTTCAATACTGTATCATAGCTTATGTTTTTTATAGCGCATCATGCTCTGCAGCTGTGCAAGCTATGTGCTGGTGCCAGAGAGGCACTGTCCCAGGTTAGGAGGTCACCCAGGCTGCCAGGGACACTGGTAGGGCTGGCTGGTGCCCCTATTTCCCCACAATAAACAAATGAGGGCAGTCACTCAGCACTCCTGCTATCAGACAGTTAGGAAGTCAGGAATTTGGCTTCACAGGCTGATGAGGATATGAGGATACATGTGTATACTGTGGGTACATTCAAGAGGAAGGCCTGGCATTTTATTATTTCATGTATTTTGCCTGCAACCTGCCATGTGCGCACTATTCTGAGAAAGTTGTTAAGTGTATTAAAGTCTAAACTTTGGCCTTCCTGATACAGTTTTTTTTTGTTCATTTGTTTGTTTGGTTAGTTTTTTAACACTGAAAATGTAATGAAGCTTTGGTTGATTTGTGCATGAAATAAAGAGCAGAATAACAAGTTTAACCGGTGTGCTGCTTTAGTTTAGAAGTCCATAACATCTTACATTTAACTGTATGGTTTAAAGACCAGCGAACAAGGCCAGCATTGAGCAGCTAGGAGTGGGGATCAGCCTGTGTCCAGCTGTATTGACGTGGTAAGTAAAGTGAAGCCATCTGGGTTTTTGGATTTACCCAAACTGCAAAAGGAGGCACCTACAAGGAAGGAAATTTCATAGTCACAATAACCCAAGGCTGCTGAGAAAAGGGTCTGCTGATCATTGCAGTAATTCCAATATCAACTGTCCAGACTTAATGCATGTTCACTTGAATAAGCATCTTCTGGTTGTGGGTGAGGGTGGGGGGAGGAGCAGGAAGAGAGAGAAAGAAAAAAAGAAAAAAACAATTTAGGATGAACAATGGTACTAAAACTTAAGTGGAGGTGAAAGTGTAATCTCTGCCTGTTCTATTAATTCTTTAGAAGAAAAGAAGCTTTGACATGCTTGGGTGCATGGAAGGGCTTTCAAGGGTTACTGCTGTCAGCCACATCTCTGCATGAGGCCAGAAATATTTGCTTATATTTGACATCAAGGAAAAAAAAGGGGGGAGGGGGGGTGTCCTTGTACTTAAAAGCTATTAGTTTTTAGGCTTTTCTCTTTTCATTTTACAACATGTGCTTATTCTCATAACATGGTAATTCTTGAAAATGGTTTTAGTTCTCTCTTTGTTTTATCATTTCCTTCCCCGTAGGGTGACAGGGCCACCTGGTTATGGCCTCTTCAGTGTTGAGGGAGACATTTGCTCGTGCTCAGATCAGGTCAGTATCAGGGACACATAAGATCTAACTCTGGGAGAGGACAGAGGAAGAATACAGGGTGTAGTAGGAGAACTTGATTCTGCAGTTAGGGAATCCTGGATCCTGAGTAGAAAGAAATGAATGGGCAATATGATTGGGGCAGCCTTGAGATTCTGCTGCCCTTTGTAATGGATTCTAGACAGCGACTTAGGATCATAACACTGCAAGAACTGAGTCATTCACATGAAACATTCTTCTAGACCAATATCCCATCTGTGACAGAGCGCAGTTAAAAAAAAAAAGAGTATAACAGCAATATTACATCAAAATGAACCCTTAGCTCCTAATGATTTACAGACTAGAGACTCCCCAAGTCAGAGGGGATATTGTTGAATTGGAGAGCCTTGAATGGATTTTTTTCCTATGTTTATTGACTGCTTTCTCTGGATATAGCATCTCTCATTTCTCATGCTTTAGGATGTGATTTAGCATGACAAATAATAAAAGGGTGAAGAATAGGAACAGTGAAGGTGGGAGATGGGCCAAATGGGTGATGGATATGTGTACTACATGGAGTGTATCCCTTTCATTGAGGACAATCTCACTTATATGCAGTTAAGTGTCCTGTCTGGGTGTGTTACAAAAAGCTGGAAAACGTTCTTTCTATGGTGCAGATGAAATGGGGCAAAGTGGCAACCAGCGTACTGGGTGAGCTGAGCCCCCTTTCTTGTGGCTGAAGAGAGGTGAGGGGAATATGTCTATAAGGAGGGAAGGACAACTTGTTTGAAAAGACAGAGAAAATAATCAGGAGCCTTCAGGGCCAGGCAGAGAGGAGAGAGTATAAAATATCTGAGCTGATGCTGGGATGCTGGGAAAGAATGACCTCATCATTATATTTTTAGATCACATCACTTACACAGACCTTCCCTCCTGGAGTCACCATGGCTGAGGCAGAACCAAATGCAAATGCCAATGAGAGAAAGGCTCGTCAGAGTTCACAGATCTCCCTGAGCCTTTCATCTTGACAGGCTTTCCTCTGTCTCTGGATAATGACGTGTATATCAGGATCGCAGTCACACTCTCCATACTGGAATTATGCTAATCTCACAGCCCCAGAGGGCTTTGAGCTACTAAAAGGAGCCCTGCAATGACAGCCAGCAGAAACAGAGGTATGGCTTTAACTGCTGTGATGACTGATTTTTGGAGTTGTGAGATTGTATCACAGCAACAGGGACATGTCATCGCTGGCAATGTACCCTGGTGAAAGGAAAACATATTACATGACAAGAAAGAGTACCTATCCACTCAGAATTATGTCAGATCTTTGCAGTCATGGAGGTACACACGCACATAGCTGAAGTAGCCACTTTTGTTGTGCATTTGATGTGCATGACTAATTTTCATCCAATTAGTAGCAGTGATCTGGATGGATGTATAATCTTTTTAAAGTGTGACCAGGATGTCTGTGACTAAATCTTAAGCAACACTCCAGACACGGGAGGAAAAAATAAAGGGCCTTCTCCAGCTCTGTACTGATAAAGCCCATCATGGACTTGACAGTGATGCCACAGTCTGACAGTCAGGCATAGCCAGCTTCTAGAAGAAGATGCATATTTGCCTCTGGTCTGAGGCAAAGGCACAGAACTGGGCTTCTTGATGCTTTGTAGCACAAACCAGATGCTAGCAGAAAGCCATGGAGGTGACCCATCACATCTTATATTTAGCAGCCAGTTCTCAGCACTACCATTGAGTTCTTTTAATGTGACCTCAGAAGTATTGAGACATGGTTTGCATGATCTTAGCAACAGCAGTCTTCAAGAACACACACACATGTTGCATGTTTTAGAAAGTGGCTGATTTGAGTCTTCGACAAATTCATGATTGTGCAGAGATGAGCTAAGAATTTCTTTCCCTACCTGGAAATTGCTTCTATCTCTTATTTGTGCTTAAGTTAGTTCTCAGGCTCCTGTGAATCAAACTGTTGTAACATAGTCACTTATACAGGGAAATGGGTTATCTTTGATGCACACAAATATCTCGGAATGAATGACAAAAGGTTTTCTTGAGTCTACAGCAATGGACTTGAGGAAAATGGCTTTCCCACAGTTGCCTGGTGCAGCATGCAGGGTGTTTGAATGCCATATTTCAGAGAAACTATCACCTGGAAACACAGTGGCCCAGTGGAAGGTGACCTCCCAGCTTCTGCTCTCAGGAGCAGTCCCTAAGAGTCGTGTAAACATGACCTAAACAAGCCACTGGAAGTAATGATGATAATTCTAAATTCATGGGTGCTCCAGGGGGTTACTGAGAGACATGCTGTGTGCATTATCCCAGCCACAAAGCTTTATTACATGCTACCTTCATTTATGCAGTGAGGAGAGGGTGGGACTGGATTTAGACATTTGCGGGGACACCAAAACATCTCAGTGAGCAGCATGCATAGTGAACATGTACCCAAATTCATTGGCAGGTGTTTTAGAATAGAAAACTGTAGCTGGTTATTATTCTTACTAATAAATACATGATGTGTGTAGATGAAGTTTAAGGTTTTGGTTCCAGGTGCATGACAACAGATTGCTTTCACACAATTGATTGCCACTCACACACTCCTTGACTTACCAATTACCCCGTGTGTCAAACAGTTCATGTAACAAAGAATAAGAGAAAAATATAATCTACAGTACAATTCACAAAGAACATTAGCAGCAGTTATTTGCTGAAAAAAAAAAAGGGGGGGGGTATCATGCAACTGTGAAAACCTTTAAAGTAAATGCTTCATCATTAGTTTACCCTAAAAATTAAGTAGTTTTGGCAATATATGACGTGGGAAACACAGCCCCTAGAGATTTTATCAGTGAAGTATAAAATCAGACTTTAAACATATTTCCACACATAAATAACATGTCATAGGTTCAAGATTGTATTGCCCAAAGAGTACAGTGGGTTGGCCTCTTTGTAGCTTCATTTGCAAGATTTTGAAAATTAAGTACGAAAAGTTTCACAAGCACTTCCCAAATATAAGAAAAGCTGGATAAAAGTACCAAAAGATTTTGATATAAACATTAACGAGATAGAAAGATAACTTAGAAAAGTAAATAATAGGAGGAATAAAGTATATACAGTGATCATATTACTGCTGTAGAATATAAATTGCAAACTCTAAATAAAGGAGCCCCTGATATAAAAATAATGAGAAAGTTCTTTTCTTTTTAAAGATAATCAGATATCTGAAATAAACTGTATACTGTATTTACATAAATAGTTCCAAAAATAATCTAGGTGTTTGCATAGAAAAAAAAAAAAAAAAGAAAGAAAGAAAGAAAGAAAAAAAAGAACTAAAAGCTCGAGGATATAAAAGTCTCCAGACTATTTGCAACACCTACTATTCATGAGGATGTGCCCAGACATTACCTTAACTTCAGTGCTTTTGTATAAGGAAGGCAAGAAAAATTAATATCTGTGTTTTGAAAAAGCGTTTGCTACCTCTAAGTGCCAATGATGACGACTATCCGAAATGAAAAAATAACAAATAACACACACACACACAACCCTCTCAATTCCTTAAAATCATGAATAAACAAGATGATAAGGTTTGAAAAAAAAGATAGGAAAAGCGTTTGCAATGCAAAAATATAAGCCAGGCGAGGCAGGGGAGCATGGCTCCCATAGCCTTTCGGCGCCGCTGTCCCGGGACCCGCTCGAACGCTCCGCGGGGCCGCTGAGGCCGCCGGCTCCCTGCGCAGGGGCGCGCTGGACCGAGGCACCGAGAAGGGGGCCCGCCGCCCCCTGCCGCCCCCCGCGCAGGCCGGCCTCGGGGGCGC
>VXAA01006783.1:283481-325557 GCA_013399115.1 Anseranas semipalmata | reverse complement strand
GCCCGGCCGGGCCGGGCGGCTGCGGGGAGCTTGGTGCGGCGGCCTTGCGGCGCCCAGCGCCGAGACGGGCACAAACAAGTGATGCGAAACGGAAAAACACAGCAGAACAAAACCAACCCAACCAACCAACCAAAACTAATAAAAAAGTCAAAAAAAAAAAAAAAAAAAGTCGGAAAATCAGGAAATGAACTCAGGAGCTCCCCAAACCAGCGGCAAAGGCGAGGCGCTGTTTTCCAGCGCACGCCCCCGGTTACCTGCGACAAGCGCCCCACAGAGGTTTCTGGTTCAGGGGGCGGTCATGCCAGGCACCAAACGAACTCCGCGATCTGTAGGGGCAACGAGGCTCGCAGCACAGAGCTCTCTGCTTGCCTCGCGGGTTCTGTCACCACCAGCATATTTTTTTGGCGTGGTACCTGACCGGTTTCTGCTCTTAAAAATGGGAGCTTCGCCTGCAATAGCACCCTCTGTGACACTGCAGACTTCAGGAGAGTTACAGCAGAGATTAATCATTCCTAGCCGAAATAACTGCGTGTGGCTGTACAGAACTAGCGAGCAATCCAGCAAAGCCCATCTTTTATCAGCCAGAGCGGGCTACCAGGAGCGTCAGCTGCTAATGCTACCTGGCGCTTTCCAAGAGGATCCAGCCCGCAGCCATTCCATCCCTTCCCATTACTGAAAGTATTTCAAGACTCTTCCAAGAGAGGTGAGGCCACAGCCTTGAACATCGGCCAAGGAGGAAATAGGAGGGAGTTCACCTCTCTGATTTTCCTAGCACCGTGGAAGCCAGACTGCTCCAGACAGAGGCACCGCGCGTTGCGAGGTGATGTCAGTCAGTGCTGCCGTCTTCCAGATAAGTCATCTGTTAGATATTCGCTTCTCACATCCTCCTCCTCCTCACCATCGTGATTTGATTTACTAAATGAGTTACAACCGCAACAACCATTAAGGCAGGTCACTTTTTAAAGTGTTCATTAGCTGTAGCAGAACAAGACAAATCTTGGTCTAAAAAGGGGTGGACAACATGTGAACTATTATTACAGGCAGAGCTGGCAGGGGCTTATCGTTTTCCATCCTACATCCCTATATTCATCTGACTATGATTTTGTCAAATCTAAATCATTCAGGTAGAAAAAATTCTGTTCTGGGGGAATCTGCTTCATGCTGAGTATTTTTAAGGTTTCAGCAGAACTGGTTCAGCTGTTTCTGAGCATTAGGTTAGAGGAAACAGATTCTTTTGCCAGCATTTAGACACCATTGCCTTGTACTGAAAACCTGTGGTGCCCCACCACTAGGGAAGATTCAGGAGAGGAACACGTCCAGCAGAAAGTCAGCCAGGGGTTGCTTCTTTGGTTCTTCCTTTGCTCTTCCACCTGGGGCTGTGCTCTACCGTCAGGCAAAATAAAGACCCCAAACCTCCACAGAGAGACGCCAACACCTCTGTGGTGGTTTGGGCCTGACCTGGCTCTCTGATGACTCGAAGAGCTCTTCTTGCTTGGCACCGAGTGTTTCTGGGTATGAGACGTGTTGCTACCAGCAAGTGCCCTGTCCTGTATGCTGCTGTCACCAGCTCAGTGGAAACAAAACAAACCAAAAAAGCACAGAAAAGCTTTAATGGTGCTTTTGAGTCTTGTCAAAGATTTCCAAGCCAACATATGCCAGAACCTCCGGGGAGCACATGGGTAAGGTGCCTCCATTTCCTCTTGCCCCCAGTATTGTTATGTTAATATCTCTTCTGGGACACCTCAACTCTGCGAAGTGGGATATGCAACATTTATGGCTCTGTGGTGAAAGGAAGGAACACATGGCCCCACACTATAAACTTACCCTAATACCTCTTTCTTTCTGGGCTGGGCTGTCCTAGCCATTACAGTGATACCAGCTTCTTGAAACCAGAGTTTAAATCTAATTCAGCTCAATGTGACCTAATTCACCAGTTTTCTTCTGAATCGCAAAGAGGCATCCTATGAAACTATGTTTAAACTTTAATGTTTTTTGAAATGCAATTTCCTAACCCTTCCTTGGGCCAAAGTGTTTCTTATCTGACTGGTCTGAGAATGTGGTGAACAGTGCTATGAAAAACAAAGCAATATATTGTTCCTTACAGGCTCATATTTCCTATATATCTGCCACCACAAAACATGCGCTATTCTGGATCCTGCCTACAAATGCAACTGAAAGCTCCTTGGTTAATTATATTTATTTGGGGTGATGGCAACTGTAACATGTTAAAACTTCTCTATATTCTTATGTGTTGGCTACACACATCAAGATTACACCCAAAAACACATATAATTCCCAGGGGCTAGATTCTCTCTCACATCTTGCACAATCATTTACGTAAGTGCAAACTGAATATAAAATGCTGCTAACACAGACTGCTGGCTACTGTACACCCACTCTGTGTTGATGTAAATGACTATAACAAGATAGCAGACAATGGAGAATCTGCCTAAACTACAGTGATGACAAAACATCTTTTTTTACAGAGTAATCAGAATACAAAATATTGTACATTTCAAACAGGACTTGTGCAGCAAGATTGTTCACTGTAACAGTTCCAGCAGGTCCAAAGTACACACAGCTAAATTTGATGTCAGTAGGAATTAGGTATGAATGGGGAGTGTTACTTAGTTATTTTTGTTAATGTTTTCCAGAGCTTACACATTCACTCTACATTTTTTAGCAAACTTTATCATTTTGGCATCATAAAATCAATCCCTAGGTAGGTTTGTTTTATCTGGAGCTGATACATGCATGCAGTTGTTAATAGTCAAATATAGAAGCTTACAATAACAATCTAGCTAACAATTAATGGCTGTTTAACAGTGGAATTAGGAAGATGGATCCGAAATCTGTCCTCATCTGAAAAATAGATTGCTAGACTCTCTGGGCCAGAAGCTCTTCAAAGGCTTAATTTCCACAGGTAGGAGCCAAAATACTTGGGTAGAGTTGGCACTAAAGGCCAGTAGGGGAATTGCCTTAGAGACAAATTCAGAACTTGTGTAATGGTTTTGGAGTCCACTGAAGCTGATGATCTTCAGAGGCAAATCATATATTTTTTCATAACAGCATGACAGAATATGCCTTGACGGTTACATATGGAAATATCATGTAAAGTACAACATTAAATGGCAGAAATAAAAGGGAGAATCATTATGATGCCAGTATATCCTGTTAGTTCACACCAGAGGAGATGGGAGAGTGATTGCTAGATCTGACGTCAGTATGGAGTTTCCTGATAGTGGCAAAACTTCAGTGTCACAGAGCACTAGTGACAGCTGCCCAGGGAATACGGGCACCCACCCATATAGGAGTGTAGGAATGTAGGAGCAATTGACTTCCAACCTGGAAAGTTATTTTCTTTTCACTGTTTTGAAAGCATCCATCATTTAATAAAAGGAGCCTCGTGTCAGCTCTGTATTCACTGTTGGCTGTCTAAAATGTGAGCTTGAGCTGGCTCAGAGAAAGGTGTAGGTGAGCATCCTGAGTGGGTCTTTGCTGTGTCTGGTTTCATTCACCCTCTCCAGCAATAATCACCTGTTAGGCAAGTCACTGTTCAGAGTTTGGAAATCAGGGGAATGCTTTTGCAAAACTGCAGACTTTGCTGTTCTCTATTAGTTTATTTCATAGCCTTTGTTGTTGTTGTTGCTGCTGTCGGTTGTTTGTTTTTTTCCCTTCTTTGGAGTCTGGTTGGAAAATTTGTCTTGGTTGAGGTGTCGTGTTTCTACAGTTTGCCTCTGCGTCAGCAGTACTGGTCACGGAAACCCATTGAAATGCTTGTGCAGCGGAGAGCATGGCTCTCCTGGCAGGCACGAAATGTGGCTGATAGCAGGGTGCATTATACCAAATACAATTCCTCCTGAATAGAAACTGGGGCAGCAGTATACACTGGGATGGCAATACCTACACCACAACCTGTACTGGTTACAATACTTTTGGTAAAAGCAAAACAAAAACTAAATCATACTTGTCACGAAAATAAGTACGCTGATATAAAGTCTGTATGTCAGACCTTATGTATGAAAGATTCCAGTTCTTTTCTAATACTTTAAGGATTCGGTTTAACTAGTTTTTCAGAACAGCTGCTCTTTGTCAGTCCTTCCGTAGTATGACCATCTCATAAACTTACCTCATCCCAGTATTGGGGCCTGAAATTGTAGCTGCAGACATAAGAGTTTTAGTGCTGCAGAATCTAATCCACAGCCCAGAGGTTTTCTTGAACCCAAACTATAACCTCAGAGCCAAACCTGATGCAGATGCTAATCCAAAATTTGATCTCTAGGCATAGTTTGTTGTTAAATGTTTGCTTTAAAAACTGCAGCAAAATTACTGTAAAAAGACACAAATAGGTGGCTGAAGAGTATCTTCAGCAGCCAGCTGATAGCTGCTGAGAAGAGGCAGCCGGACTTAAACCCAGAGCATAGCGTTACATCTTCATAGATGCTTGTACACTGTTCAGTTTTGTTGCTGAATTCTCAGACTAATTCAGAGACATCTAAAGAACATGCTTCTGCACCCACATTTGTTGGAGCAATCCCATGCAGGAAATGCCTGGAGAAGGAGCACCACATTGGGTCTCCACATGTTGCTCCTCTTCCCCAGCACAGTTAGCAAAGTTCAGAAGCGTGTCCTCCTCCAAGGACTCCGAGGCAACGCCATTTGCTGGGATTGTTCATAAAATGAGCAGTGAGAAATGTTAAACATATCAGTCACATACCAATCCATGTGGCTGTTCACGTCAAGGTACAGCCGAAGATACAATCTGCAGGTGAACAAACACAGGATTTTAAAAATCTATTCAGACTCACTGGATATGTAGAACATCTGGGGAGGAGATGCAGAAGGCAGACTGCTCACCAGGACAGAGACTTCAGAGACTTGCAGATTGTGGAAAAGACTCACTAATAATAGAACCATAATAGACCAAAAAATCCCTCATGTATTATTACGAACATATACTAGAAATTAATTGGAAAAAATGTATCTTCCTTTTAGAAAATCTGTTTCTACACTGACATCTGTATAGTTGTATGTTTTAAACTTGTGTAATCTGACTTTGGGAAGTTTATACAACTTCAGTAATTTTCTTAAAAACTTAATGCAAATTAAAATGTCAGGATTAATTAAAACAATCTAACCAATTTAAACTGAGAGTAAAGGTAGCTCACATTTATTCATTGAAGAACATCTGACAGCCTGGGAGGAACTGGAAGAACCCTACCTGACTTTCGCCACTACATTGCCTTCTAGAAGACTTGTTCCTGAAGAAAGGAGGTCTTCTTCTGCAGTCTCAGATGCACTAAAAATCTGACCATAAGTCAAGGCAGGTTCAGTTGGACCATGATTACAGAATCAAGTCAGAACTGCCTGCCTCTGAAGATAATGTGCCTCAACCAAGCCTGTACTATATCTCTTCATTTCTGTAGCTTCCCAAGCTGCTTTTCTATTGTTTTTGTCTCTTTCAGATTACATCACATTTCATATCAGGACTGAATCCACTGGGAGACATGACCTTGCTCTTTATGTATCCTTCATAGCACCCATTTGACACCTGTAAAATATTAAACTGTAAGAATGTATGTTAAAGTCAGTTAGTCAGGATGAGTGTGTGCTATAGATAAACCAGCTTGTTTGGTAGAGAGCACCACAGCCTGTCAAAACCTCTGTGTGTATCACTGAAAAGTAAATTCCTGAAGAGTCAGGATGCTCTAGATAACCATAAAATCACAGAAGACATGTTGGCAAGGTCTGCCACACCATGTGCGCTCTTCAAAACCACGGTGCAGTTACATTTGTTCTAACCCAATCGTTCATTTTCTGCCTGTTGCGTTTTCATTCCACGCTACAGTTCTATTTCCCAGTTTTATTCATACTTAGTTTATTATATGGGCTTTGGACACAGCAGTCACCCTATCTACAGGTTTCAGGACATAAATAGCTTCTTAAGAGTACACAGAGACCTATGGATAAAGCCTAAACAGAATTAGTCTTTCCTTATCGGCCTACACCTGAACTTAGACACAGGGATGTGCTTTCTCCAGAGAATGCCTGAACCAAGGTCGAGGTCCTGCCATCATCGCCACAGACTGGAGTGCAAATGGGACATGAACGGTGCTTCTGTCTGCTTTGGGGACAGGCAGAGCAACAACCCCGATGACACCAAGTGGGCCTTTCTGCTGGGCCATGAGTAGGTGGCTCAGGCTGCCCCTGGTGCACAGGAGCCCCTCTTAGTGTGGGCAATGGCACTGATGACTGTGCCCACACTTCTCACCACTGGGTGACAGCACCAAAACCTGTGCTCCTGGCAAACGCAGTGAGACCTCAAAAGCCCAGGTCAAACCCAGACACCTGGCAGGGCTGTGGATAATGAAGTATTGTTATTACATTTTCTTTCTGCTAAGCTCGTTGTTACTTATGTTACTCTCTTGTACCACACTCACCTAGTTCCTCTCATTCCTGCAGGTTTATGCTTAAAATATTAGTTAACAGTTATTATGTCATCTTATTCCTTAAGTGTTGATTAGCAAACTACATTGTCAGCTCTTTATGCTTTTTCTCATCAGCCAGTTCTTCCAGGCATATAGCTACAGTTGGCTCTTCTTCTCTGAACTTCCTCCAGCTTGTCTTCCTGGTAACGAGGCGCAGAGAACCACACTCACCTTTTCCAGATGCTATCTCACTTCAGTTCCAAGAAGAGAGGCTCACTCTCTCTTTCCCTGGGGTGTGTCTCCACGGAGAGCCTCAAAACATATTGATTTTTTTAACCATTGTATCACCTAGCAAATTCAAATGCGAATTCAGAGGCCTTCCTTGCCTGAAGAAGTAGTCAAAACATCTTTTTCACCCTAACAGAAAAGGAAGACCGCAGACCTTGCTTTTCTTACAAACGTCATTTTTGTAGCGAGTTCCGATTGTTTTCTGACTCTGCTCTAGTTGGGTAAATTGGTTTATTTATGACAGGGAGAGGAACGATAGGAAGTACTAACTAACCCTGTACTAGTGGTCAGAGTAACACAAAAACAAAGCCGGTTTCCAGTTCTCCACGCTGAGACTGATTTTCCATTGTCGTACCACATTATCTTCCCATTTAAGTCTGCCCATGTAATTCTGTTGTGCATCCTGTAATTCTGTTTTAGCAGGTTTAAAACAAACAAAAGGAAGTACTTTTTCACACAGCGCATAATTAAATTGTGGAACTTGTTGCCATGGGAAGCTCTGGATGCCAAAAGTACAAATGGGTTCAAAAAGGGAGAAGACAAATTAATGGAGGATAGGTACATTGATAGGTATTAAACATAGTAGCTTGCTTACAATGTTTGGCTCAGGAAGCCCTTACACTGCTGTTTAATGAAAGCAGGAAAGGATTTCTGTGGCTGTGCCTGTTTCTCAAACAGTTCACCATAGCAGCCTCTTCTGGTCACTGCCAGGAAGAAGATATTGGACTTAATGATCTGTCTTAATATGGAAGCTCTAATGCTCCTCTCCTAATGCAAGACACAGATGTCAACAGATGCCTGTAAATTTAAAGAATTAATCTTTAAGCTGGATGTTGACTCCTCTGAATTCCTCTTTGGACGTTTTTATCAGATCTGATCCAGCTCACATTAATACCTGAAGCTTACAGAAAAGTGCATTAGCGAAATCAGATATTTTAAGGTTTCAGGACTGCCGGGTTTGTTGGCGCAGCCAAAGTTTGATTTTGCAGATAATACTGGTTGGATCAACTTCGTTGGGGACTGATGTTAAGAGGAAACCTGTTATCTGTGCTGTAAAAGTTGTATCTGCTCTTGGAGCTCTCTCCCCTCCCTGGAGCATCACTGAACAAACGTTCCCACTGGCCAACATGGTGCCATCTCTTCTTGTTGACTTTGCTTTGTAATTGCTGATTTATCAGCCTCTCCTTGGACTTCTCAATTTGTCTTGACTGAAGAGCAAAATGAGCACAGCCATATACACACACAGAAATGAGAAGAAGGCAGGCCAATGAGGCAGGGAGTGAGCCCTAGCCCCACGTCTGCTGCTCTCATCAGGGTGGAGAGCCTCACCCCACAGGCTGCACCAGTCTCCCCAGTCCAGGAGAGAGGGAAAACTGGCCCTTAATTCTGACATCATCCTTAGCTGCTTTCATATCTTGTTCTGTGTGTTTGGCTGCAAAATATGTAGCTTGATTTTACCTGTATTGCTTTGTCATTTAGCTTTCTTTTTGCATCATTCAGAATGACAGAATTTCATTTTGGTCACGGCTTTGTTTCCTTGCTCTTCATGCATCAGCTCAGACCATGTGCTAACTGCCTTATTTAGTGCAGATAAATTCACTAAGGAAATGTAATGAATAAGAATCAAGTGATTTATTTCCAGTGTGAAGAAAGCCATGTATGTTTATCTACATTATGTTTGTTACAACACACGTGGTTAAAAGCTAGAAAGTGATTTGTTGGCTAAGGGCCTACCTCCCTGGGAAGCTAATGGAAATGCAGGAAGATGCAATGAAGAGGCTTGGTTTTCTCTTTGCTGCCAGAAGCCCCAATGTATGAGACATTTCCTGGGATTTTGAAGATTTTTTTCAGATCCTTTGGTTGCAAGAGGAATGCCTGACCACATAATCTGACCAAATTAGCCACCTGCTACTCTAGCTCCATCATGTAGTACTATAACTTCAGCATCTTCTGCGTTATTAATGCAAATTTGCTAAATGTTGGTATAGTTCCTTGACTTGTACAGCGGTAGAGTCTATGGAATGAAAACTTACATTCAAGTCAAGCATTAAGAGCAGCAGTGGTTCTCTCTTTTTCCCTGAGCACATGCACTACTGGGATAGAGAACAGGAACTCCCAGCGAGGGATGCACCAGTGACTACTGCAGCACTGTGCTGCCAGACAGGGAGTGGAGAAGACCATAGTCCAGCAACTTTGAACTGGACAATGGGGACCTGAACACCTAACCTTTGCCACAGCATGCTGCTAGAGCTCAGGTCACCCCATCTCTCTGTGCCTATCACCTGCTCCCCAAAGAGTTTTTTTAGACTAAATTGTTCTACAGGTATGATCTGTACAGTGTAACTCAGCAGGGAACTCTAGGAGCGCCCGTAATTTACATAATCAATGATACACAAGCAGTGATCCAAATATTCAAGCTGCCAAGCCTTGTTTCACTAAGAAGATGCCCCCATGAAAACTATGATCAATTTTTTTTTGTCATAAGTTAACATAGCAGTCCTCAGGTTTTTCCAGTGCCAATTATTCTTGTCTATACAGACTGGGGTGCACTACACCTGATACAGAATATTCCCTACAAATAACAGGTTAAAATAAACAGCCAACGCAAGCCTAAAGGCAAAGAACTAGTCCTGGACAACGGGCAAGATAATCAAAGAATAACTAACACAGATAATCAGCAAATCAGTCAAATGAATTGATTTGGCTTTGGCTGGCGTCCCTGTTTCTGCCTGAAAGCTTCAGTGAAATCCAAATAAGTGGCAGTTATCTTACTGTCTCTTCCTGTTATCTGACTGTAATGACAGCAGGGGAGAGAGAGGGAAATCATGTCTTTGAACAGGATCATGGCCTTTCATTTAAAGTAAATACTACATCAAAATGGAAACTGCCTGAAGAATGAGTCTGCCTTGGCTTTGTTCTGAGCAGATTAAGTAATATATTAAATCCAGACAATATCGGATTCTAGCAATGGCTTCAACACCTTCACTACAAATACACACGGAGAGAATCAGAAAGTGCTATTTATAATAACCTGAAGGTGGCTAACAATACAGTGTGAGGTAGCTGTGAAGAGTCAAAATTCAGCCAAGGCATCTGTATTTTATGTTTCAATAAATGTCTTTAACATTAAAAAAATACAATAGGAAAATTCAAAATGAGTGATGATTATCCCAGATTCATCTACACACTTGTAGCACCCAAGTTAAAATCATGATCTCCTTAGTTTTCCACATAGCGGTTGGAGGGAAACAAGCAGGGCACCTGGTGCTGAATCACCCTCTGAGGTTTCCATCTCTCTCTCCAGCTTTAGACAGAGCAGAGAATAATAGGGTTCTCATTCAGGTACCTCAGCAAACATCAGCAGGGTGAATCCTGGCTATGCTTTGCTCTGGGAGGAAAACCCGGGGCCAGGAAGTGGCCTAGAGCCCGAGATGACAGCCTCCACTTGAGTTTGCTGGAGAACTGACTCCTGAGCTCTGTCAAAATCAACTGCAGCTGCAGAAGAGGTGGTGAGTGCCCAAACCTTATCTTCTGCTGCACTGACCTCCAGCTGGGTTTGGGATCGGGCTCCTCAGCATCACGGTTACAGAACATAAAATGCAAGTGGAAATAATTGCAGTTCTGTGAATATGACAAGATCCAACCCGTGGTGGTGTAGAAAGAGATATATGGGCTGCACTTTGACAGCAGGTTCTTTTAGCAGAGCAGGTAGGCAGCAGTGGTAGTCAGCCCTCAAAGCATGGCAGCACAAATTGCCAGTACCCATGTGTTAGCGCCCTTCGTGCTTTCACTCTTTTTCACAGAAGTGAGTAGGAACTCACTTCTGACAGGATTTTTGTGGCTATTGGCACAGCAGGAATGCCATAGAGAAGAGGAAGTTATCTGTAACACTTGGATCCTGGCAGTGTGAGATCCATGCTTACCTTTGGATCAAGCAGCAAAGAGTCCTGAGGTCAGATCATCAGGAGTGTCCGCAAAAGAACAAAGCATCAAAAATAAAGTGGACACAAAGTGATTTATAGCCCTTTTGTTAGAGAAAGCAGCACCAGTAACAATGCCATAGGGCAACTGGCCATCAGTTTAAGTTACGAAGAATTTCACTGCTTTTTCCTGAACTTAATATAACTGAAACATTTGATTGGCAGCTATGTTGCAGCCCGACTTCTTGTGAGGTGCTGGTCACTTCCTCTGTACTCTGCCATGTAGGCTAAACCTTCTGTCCACAAATGGCAAAACCATGAAAGAACTAATCACAATTAGGTCTAATAATACAAAGATCCTGCAGCCGAGTGTATTTCATTAAAAACAAACACACAAAACAACAACAACAAAAAAACAAAACAACAGCAACAATAAAAACCCACCACCACCAAAAAACTAATGTTCATTCTTACACCACAGTTTAAAACAGTCTTCCTAAGGTCCTCCCTTTTTCCTTTCAGTACTGGTTCCCAAAGAAACACTGACAAGTTACAAGTCTGTAGTGTTATGGCAAATTTGAGCTAGAAACCAAAGATTAATATTACAGTAAAAATATACTACACATGTTCTGATAGAATTTACCTTTGTACTGGATAGTTCCCACATTATCAAATCTGAGGAATATATTGTCATTAGGTTTGAAGATACTGTTTTAGGTGTTTTTCCAAGGTCTCTAACATTTGCAGTATTCCTCCACATTTTCAAAAGATTGTACCCTGATGGATGGATGGAATTGAGGGGTGGAGAGATACACATCATAAAAAGAATACAATTTTAAAAGACTAAATAATTTCTGAACACTCATTTTTGGAAGGTTCAAATTCACTTAATTATGCTTTTTAATATAAAAAACCACCTAAAAGTCAGATTTTATTGTAGATCCAAGATCTGTTTCAACATATTATTCTGAAAAACTTACTGGCAAAACTGAGAAGACACTGGACAAAACTTCGTTGCATAATATATTTATACTTAGTATTTTGTTTTATTTTACTTCTAAACTTTAAAACTTGAAAAATGTTTTGACCCTGATTTGTTGGAAAGAAAATAAACTGAAAGCGAGGTTTCAACCTAGACAGTTTTTCATAGCATTAGAAAATGAAAATGGAAAGGCTGGAAAATGAAATGCAGGCTAAAAACGTTCAGAGACAATTAAATGTAATGGAAAGAAAGCACCTATTGCTTAACTGAATTTTCGCTGCTAAAGCAGTTTCATGTTTGCTATTCACAGGTACTAACATTTATGATAGTAACCTTTATAAAGTCAATTTAATTATCTTTATCTTATTACAAATAATAAATTTAGTTGTCCTACAGTGAAAATCAATTGTCAACATAAGCTATGGTTAACATCTAATAAAACAGCCCTCTGTAAATCCATGATTAATAAGATTGGCTTCTGTATTAACTAACAGACATCATAAAATTTCCTTCCTTGCATTAATCTGTATATTCAAGGTTCATCCTGTTCGACTGAGTTTCCTAAAATAAACTGTTAGAGTGAATGAGCAAAATTTTGGCGCCTATCATTACTATGTTATAACCACTTTAATATGTATCTATAGCTGAATGGTTGGAAATTAATGTCATATTTTAATTAAGTCATAGAAGATGCTGGCTATAACAAATAAGTGATTCACTTCTTTATTTCCTTTAGCCTCTGAACATAACACTAATGCCACTTACGTTTAGTTTTGAGGGTTAGCGAAAGTCAACTGAAAGGTGAAAAAGAAGTTTCCAAAAACAGTATTTACATATGACAATGGTTACTTAAGCTTTACAGCATCAACAAAAAGATTGGTATTTACTCCCTCAGGAATATCTTAACAAGATATTAACAATCTTAATGCTCTACTTCCAACGTGGAAGTGGTTGTCCACAAATTCGTCATGAAGTTATGTTCCTGAAGATAGAGGACATATGCTGTGTGAATTACTGTGATATATTTTACAGGTTTAGTAGGTTCCTCTTTCTGTGATAAACACTATGCCTAACATACTGTGGCATGATATAGCGGCCACTACCATCAGTGCCAGCTTCAACAGACATTGGATCAAGTCTTTTAACAGCAGAACAATAAAATCATACCTATCCTGAAAGATCCCACAGTCATTTTACAAAGCAGGAGAAGTAGATACACTCGAAGTACCTGTGAAAGAACACATAGAATTAGGAATGAAAACAGCTGCCAGGATTGCCTAGACAAAACCTTCTGAATGTCATGAAATCTTCAGTGGCCATAGAGAACAAATAGAACCCTGGATCTTTTGTTCTTTAAAGCATCATTATCAAGTTAGTATGTACTTTAGAAAATAGGAAATTTGATCCTTCACCTTATTACCTTTATATAATCAAGTGACTGCAGTAGAATTACCCCCATATAAAACTGGACTTGTACAGAGGGGAAACTAGTCCTCTGAGAAGCAGCAACCATCATTATTACTCAAAAGGCTAGGGAGGAGGAGAAGATAAGTATCTTCCCACATATTTAATCTGTTTTGTTTAGTATTTGTCATAAGCACTAAAAGAAGATAATATTTTCTTTGCTGCTAATTTTGTTATTTTTCACTTTGAAAATTACCATTAAGTAGGCTAAAAAAAGATTTTTTTTCAATTAACTTCTGCCAATGAAAGTAACAACTCGTTATCACATAAAAAATATCGTTATGTAGTAGTGCTCTGAACATTGTCAGAATTATAGTCAAAACTATGTTATTAATAATTGTAGATGATCATAGCTAGAAAGATTTGAAAAAAGTTATGTATTTTTATGTAAACTGTTTATTTCATTTTTATATTTTGGTCATTTTTTAAAAAGAAAATGCACTAGTCAAGTTCAAAGTTTCAGTCATTGTCTCTTTCTTTAAATTACAATGGTTAGGTTATGAACAGACCAAGAAAGTCCCCAGAGCATTTCAAGTGTAACTAATGAAGTCAAAGAAACATTTATATAGGTTTAATATTTTGGAGAGAAAAAGAAACAATCCAGTTAATCTGCATTATTATACAAAATCGAGTTTTGTGCCACCTGAAAGCTGTTTTCCCATAAAGTTTTGTAAATAGTTGTATCTCTGATAGTGTTTGCAATAGAACAAGCATGCAAAATACAGAACATTTTTCAGACCTCCTATAAAAATAGCAGCTTGTTCCTGTCTTTTTCCCTGAAGAGAGAATGTTGGACCAAGCATTTGTTCCTTTTTAATCCATCTGAAGGGCACTTATATAGTGATAACGTGCTCTCATTTTGGTAGCTAGGCTCTTTAGGAACCAAAGATGATTTTAGAAGTATTCTGAACATAGATATCTAAATATTCACTTAGCTGCACTGTGTTCATACTGACTTGTGGGCTTTTAACATTTTCAAGATTGAGCATAGCAATACTGCTGTGGATTGAATTTGGGTTCAACCTACAAGAACAGTCTACTTTGCTAGGTGGTCTACATCTCACCTATAATACTATATCACATAAAGCCTACTAATGCAAAACCTGGCATGATTTATTTTTATTTAAGTTTATAAAACAACTGCATGGGTGGGCAGGCAGTTTATAGAGCATAGCCCTCTACCATAAGAGTAGTTTCTAACAGGGAAAAAAAAATAGTAGTCAAATGGTTGTAAACACTTATTTAAAAAGTATACATTTACCAACTATATATTTAAAAATCCATTTTTTTTCCTCCTGTTTTTAATGCTCTGGAACATTAGAGCGCCTTTTTTTCCCTTCAAACACTTTTTGATGGAAAAGGGATTTTAATCTTTAGTTTTATTTTTCCAGCTCCTTCTAACTTTAAGTTTTCTTTCATCACTCCCAAAGCTACAGACTGCCCTCTCGTTTCCTCTGCTCATTTAACAGATGGTCACAATGGTGACTGATGCCTAACAGAAAAAAGAAAGGTAGAGCCTAATAACTACGCACCTCCTTCTCGCTCCTCTCTAGTTCCACACAATTGCTTCTGATACTTGAAATAAAAGAGCCAACCATAGCAGCCAGGCAGCTTAGTCTTTTTTCCTCTCTTCAAATAATTATTGCATTCTCCAACAACTCTAATTCAGCAAGTGCCTCAGCTCCCCAGTTTCCAGGAAGAAGCAAGGAAGCTTCCTTTCCTCCATTTCCTCTTCGTGGCTCTTTTTTTCACTTGAAAAGAAAGCTGGTGGCTCGTTATTGTGCTTGCTGTTGTCCTTTTATCACTCACTCTACATTCTCCCATTACATGCACTTTTTTTTTTTTCATTTTTGTTAAATCAAGACCTGTCCCACTTGGCTGCTAATCTAGAATGAGAAGAACAATTATCTGGTTAATTAGAACATGGCTATACTCTACAGCCCCAGTCACACCACAACTCTCCCTCATGCTCAGCGGGACTACTTCAGTCAGGGTAGGATCTTGCCATTTGTTGTGTGGAAACAGCTTCCTTCTCTTTTTATGAAGGATACTTGCTAACAAGACAAATGGATACCATCCTGTAAACTAGCCTAGACTACCCTAATTTTCTCTTTGAGTTAAACCTGTGAATCTAGTAACCATGTATAAGAAACAACTCTTTTCTTATACCAAAAGAAATGTTTGCTTTCTACTTCATGGAATGCTCACACAATAGAGAACCTAGAGAGCAGGTCAAGGCCAGTATTTAGTTACAATAAGCATCTGTCAGCTCTGCAGCAAAGCTCAAGACACAGGTTTGATCATTTTCTCACATGTGGCTCTTCATTGAAGAAGCCCTCACCAAAGCTTGAATACAGAATTATCCTCACAGAAGCATCAATTTGTTGTTAGTTTTTGAAACCCATTTTTTTTAACAAATGTTTGACAGAAAAGTTGGCAAAACGCCTGTTCTGAAGTCCTGCTTTAGTGACCAGTGCTCAAGCTTTGGAGGACTAACACTGTGTTAGAGCCATCTAGTGGGAGAAGAAATGCTGGCAAGGAAGCAGAGGCAGGTTCTGCATCTGAAGTTTTCATCCGATTCAGCTTTCCAGCATAATCTCTGGGCACCAGACCTGATGAAACAACAATCTGCCACACCAATATTGCAAACAAAAGAAAACATGACTGAGGGGTACTTTGAAAAGAGAAAGCAAACAGTCCATAAGATTCATACACATTAGGAAAGCAGCCTCTGCCTGCACCAGGGCAAACCAAACAGCTGAGGTTGAGGGGACAGTTTCAAAGAGGATAAAGCCCGGAAGCACAGATTCTGGCATGATTTTGATGGATGTAACCCTTTTTTAGCACTGGCTGTTCCAGTTTGTTTGTTCATACCCATCCTACGAACACCATAGGTAAAATTAACTAGCAGAGAGAAAGACTTGCACAAGTGCCTCTTATTTAGCTTAGGCCAAATCAGAAAGTAGCAATTCCCACACAGCTGTACAATCAGCTCTTCTGGCATAGTTTTAGTTAGCAAATATTTTATTGAACAGGCTTGGAAGATCATGCTAAAATCTAGTCAATGTTAATAGACATGGTGCAAAAACCTGGATCCTAAGCCCTGGAGAATTCTTAGGTCCATGACATTTCTGGTGCCAGAATCTCACAATATGCCAACCACTCTGATGGAGACATTCCTGCAGCTAAAGCAGGATTTTAAAATCCTTCCAGGGTTTCAAGCCCCATAAAACAAAGGAAAGATCTGGTACATAAGCTAGGTACCAAAACATCATAAAAAAATTAAAGCATTTGTGGCAGTGTAGACATCTTATTCATTTGAAAGGGAATTAATACTTTCCCTCCTCCTATCATGCTGCTAAGGAAAAGCTATTACCTTTGCCCACAAAGGTTAAAGAATAAATAAGAGGTAAGAGAGGTGTTTCAGAGAAATACAGCTGATTGGTCTATCTCATGCTAGACGGTGAGAGTATAGTACCAGGGCATACCTTCAAATTACATATTTATCTTTGTCTATGAGCAGCTGTCTGAATGGTGTCCAGAGTTTCTAGTTTGCAGAGCTGCTAATGTTTTAGCTCTATTACCAAGTTAAATTTAAGATGGAAGTCATATGCTTATACATCTGTGCTCCATGTTTCAATTGATTTATTTGAAGTATCCCAAAGACAACTATCTACTTCATAGTAACAGGAATCAGCGTAAGACAGGCACAGGAACAGTTATTTACAGTCAATTAAAACACAATGGCAGCTGCTAACACCGACAAAGCATTATTCCACATCACTTTCTGTGGCTTTAAATCTGAGAAGCAGAAAAGAATCTGTTACTTGACAATATAAAAATCCTCATTTAACATATAGCACCATAATCTGCAGTATTTTTTTTTGTTTGCTTGTTTTTTTAAAAAAAGGTCTGTTAATACTTTGCAAGCCACTGCATATAAAAATAGGACAAAGGCGGGACCTTTGTCAGGCCAGTCTTTTGATCCAACTTTGCATCAATATATCACTATATACAGAGACTGAGAATAACCAAGTTATGGCTCAGTAGACCATTAGACATAAGTATTCCAAAACAGGATCTGCAGTAGATATATATCTTAGTTCATTGATCTCAAAGGAATCTTGGATTTGGGAAGAAGCGGGTCTGTCATATCCTCAACTTTGGTCTTCTCCAACGTAGCTGCAGATTTGTTCTCTTTATCCTTTTTGTGACTCCTTTTGTGCTGGGATTTAAAGAAAATGCCTGATCAATTTTCCGTGTTAAGTGAATACAAAGAAATTAAAGGCTTCTTGCTCATGTACAATACAGTATACAGTGTTCCAAGAAAAAAGTTGGTAAAACTCCTGAAAAATGTTCCTAATATTGTATTTACTGAAGAGATTTCTTGTAGACATCTGGCAGTTCACCAGCTACTTAAGGGAGCCATGACAAGTAAATACAAAAAATAATCAAGCCTAATATACCAGGGGTCTACATTGATACATTGGTGGAAAAAAGGGTCAAAAGCAAGGCAGAAAGTAGAAGTCAGAAAAATCAAGAATGCTGATATTTTTGTCAGATCTCTAAGAAAATACTCTGCATCTAATTTCAACTTTTCCATTGAAGCAAATTAATGTTTTTGTGTCTAGCAAATCATGATATTTTTCCATGAAAGATTACTTGCTGAGGAGTTTTTTTTCCATCTGTCCAGGTTGTTAGAAATTTGCTGTCATCTTAGCTCAAGTTTAACAAAGCATATTCTACAGGATTAAATTGTGAGACTACACTGAATGCTATCAGCAGGTGATTTTATACTACAGGCCTATTACGGAATGATAGTTTTCCTTCACCCTTTAATACACAACTTTAGAATATCTGTGAAAGTTACCTGGAAAAAGGGAATGCCACCATTTGTGTTACAGTTTATGTTTATATCCACTAAGGATTTGTCAATAGCAATGCTTTCACTGGATTCTTGCATCCTTTCCTCCTCTTCCAGTAAGTCCTAAAACAGAAGTTTTCAGAAAAGTGTATTGCATGTCTGAATTTCCTAGATGAATGTAAAAAGCATGATCAGATCTGTAAAAGACATGGCACTTTCATTTTTGTAAAAACAGAAATGAAAGCCTCTAAAAAGCTATTAATGTCTTCCCTTATTTTTCAAGATAGTGTTTTTTTTTTTTTTTTTTGTAAAAGCTCAGCATGTGACTCCAAGTATCCTGAACAAAAGCTGCAACAGCTCTGGGGTTCTAGTCAACTTTCCAAAATGAGATGAAAAAACTCCTGAAGATTTGAAATCTTCATTGCAATGTCTCATTTATCATTCAAATACATACCTGATCTGCATTCTCCTCCATTTCCTTTGTCACACTGTTTAGCATAGCATCAAGCTTTGGTTGCTTTTGCCTTAATTGCTCCAGTAGAAGTTCCCTGGGTTCTGTTCTCACCAGTGTGACTGGATAGAAGTAGTCTCTTCTCTGGGGAGTTGTCCCTTTAAATGAAGATGGGATACTAATGAAAGATATTATTAAACACTTAAAAAATTGCTTTAATAACAGAACCTCAATTTTGCATTAACTCAATAAAGTCACACTTTCTTCAGTCATCCATCTTTGCACGCACCTTAAAAAAAAAAGACTGCCAGCTATATTATGTTCTCATCAACCTTTGCTTATGAACTCTGCAACTCAAATTGCTTTCTGCAAGTCCATTCTGTCCCCTTCCCTGCTTTAAATACCTGTTGGAATATCCACTTTAAGATCCTCTTGCAGGAAACCATTAACCTGAGTCAGTCCATGCTGCACTTCCTCATTAAGTGCCAGCTTCTGCTCCAGAAGTATCTCCTGATCAACCTTTATCTGATCAAGAAGGTCATTTAGCACCTTCTCCTCAGCACTCTTTTGTCTATCAATGTGGTCAGCAATTTCAGCTATTGCTCTATCACAGTTTTCTTTGTTTTTCTGAAAAACAAACAAAACACAAAAAAAACAAAAAAAAAAAAACCAAAAACACCAGGTTAACAGGCAAGTTAAGGTTATAGCCTCTTTTCTAAGATGTGGTGCATGATTAGTGACATGATCTGAAACGAAACAACTGAGACCTCAAATTGAGAAGTTTCAGTGCAAGTTTTACGTTCTCATTTCAAGAACTATCTTCAGAAGAGAGTTTCTTAGAAAGTATGATCATTCTAGAAAGCTACTTATAAGAATAAAGATGATGCCGTCTGGTTCAGAAGAGAATTCTCAGGCATCTACGCATAACCCCATAGAGTTAAGATTTTCAAATGAAAGTGAAAAAAATCCTACAAGGACTAGAAGCTTTATGTACTTCTAGAAGACAGGGAAGAAAACAAATTTTTAGTCCTTCCCATTGGAAGGGAACTCCTGAAGTGTTCAGTGGGCATAACAGATACAAGAGTGTCTTACCTGAGACTGCAAATACTTTTAACACTTAAGCTTTTCCATTATTTCTAAAAGTTAGCAAAATATTCTAAGTAATGAAACAGGCAAATCCAACAATAGAACAAGAAGGGCGAGAAGTGAAGTTTGTGATGGAAATTAAAGATGGTAGGTGAAGAAATTTTTGGGTAAGAGGCCAGAACTAGTACATACCTAAATAATAGGAATGCTTTCTCCCATAACATTAACCCAGCTGACAAATCAAGTCATTTGCATTCTGCAGAACATAGTCTATGATCTGTGTAAATCTCCCAGGGACATTACTTGTAGATAAGCTTTAGAATTAGAGCTGCTTACTACCAAAAAGATGTAAAAAGCCCAAAGTACAAATCGAAGTTAGCCATATAGGATTAATCAAGCCTTTTTTTTTTTCCTGGAAATTATTTGCACTTAAAGTTCAAAATCTTACCTTAATTATCCTTTTGATTACATCACAATGCATCTATTTAAGTTAATTAACAGAAGTCTGCTGTGATCAAAACTCCACCATTTTGTATTGATTATGAACAGAGAATTTTTCCCTACAGATTCTACTGTAAAAGTTTGTCTCGAAATGTTGCGTTAGACTACAAAAAGCTATATGTACCTTTTGTAAACACAGAAGTTGTTGTTTCTCATCACTGAAGGACAACAGCTGCTGCTCAGTAAAGCCGATTATCTGAGCAGTTGTAAGTTCACCCCATTTATCAGTATCCTGAGACACATTTTTGAGATTGCTGAGAAGCTGTTGACAGTGGTCAGTAGATTTCTCCAGCATCGTCTTGTTTTCAGCATTTATGATCCTGAGCTCTTGAGAGAAGTTATCCATAGATGCAATAAATCTGCTGTGATTAGAAGCTGTACTGCTGACTAGGTCCGTAGTTTTCCTGCAACAATAGATTTGTAACAATCCAGAGATTTTGAAAAGTGGATTTTAGCAAATTCTACATTTAGAAACATTTGAGACCAGAAACAGTGAAGTAGTGCAGTTCTATCAAATCAATTATGATGTTATAGCTCTATTTTTTAAGTTTAGAGACTGCAGACTACTAGGTTTGTTCAATCCCCTAAAAAACTTAGGCAAGATGTTAGTTATTCAGTTTTAAACTGAATAAAACAGCAAGTTATACAATTATACTTCAAGTTAAGCCTTCACGGTATGAAGTTCTCAGGTCTAGCCATACTGAGGGCTGTTCATCACAACACATTGCTCTCCAAACCATGGTCTCTTATCTGCAATATGCTCAAGAGACAAGTTTGAGAAAAACCCTTGTAGGGCTACCTTTACTCTAGGAAAAGGTGAACTATGATATATATTCTGTGGCAGAACTCAGCTCTAACATACAGGTTTTGCCCAGAAGAATTTATAAACATATAAATAGGAAGAACATCTAATTTCATTGTCTTTTTCATACACAGTTTCATCTTGCATCACTATACACCATAAGTAATCTGCTCCTTACAGGTGAACGTCATCTTGCACAGCAGTGATGGTGGTCTTCAAGCTTCCATTTTTTGCCAGTACATCAGTTAAGTTCTTCTGAGTCTCCTGAACAAACAGGTCAAGCTGGCTTTGCAGTGAGGACATTAGTTCAGCTGCGCTCTATTAAAAAAAATGTCATTATACTCTTCCTGGTATTCTGCACTTTCTATCATTAATAAAGGCATTCATATACCCTTTAAGGAAGATATAACAAATATTACAGCTTTATTATTCTAAAGCTGAAGTTACAATTTTTGTGTAAAGAAGAGACACTTTGCCTGTGGAGACATACGTAAAGGCATATAAACCAGGCGTGCTAGTAGCAAGGGTAAATTTTTCCTGCTACCTTCCCATGTAAACTTCCTAAAGTAGCAAAAACAACTGAAAAAAATTATGATCACCAAGCTACTGCCCTAGCATTGCTTCTGAAGCAAATACAATGGTTTACTGCTACAAAGAATTTAAATCAAAGCAACACTTGGCATTAGGATTTCTTCTTACTCTAAGAATACCTTTGTATGTGTCAATCTTGTCATTTCCACTTCTTCTTTTAAATTCTCACAATCATTCTGAAGCTGAGCAAGAACACTGGCTGTCTCTTCTCGTAGTTTTTTCAGAGTTAGAGAAAGATCTTCAAAGAATGTATCCATTTCTTTTTTATGACCTTCCATCTTTGAAAAAAGTTTTATTCAAAGTTAGATATGAACTGGACACTTTGCCCTGACATAGTACGGCGGGGGGGAACCCTCTACCCTACACAGAAATTGTCAAAGGCTCTAATAAACTAATGTGGATAAAAGGTAGCAAACAACACTTGGAGTGATCTGAAGTTACAGAATGGCACTTGGTGTGTGCTTTTCCAAATAAAATTCAACATCTGAGACAAAAGAAAAATAGGAAGACAGACAACATAGTTGTTTAAGACTAGAATAAGAAGCAAGAGTTGGTAAGCCATGGACTAGCTGCTGTTCAAGTTTGAAAACCAGTAAAAAGCCTCTAGATGAGGTGAGTTGATTTCAAATGAATTGTAACTGACAGAAGAAGGAAGCTTACTCCTCCACAAGGAAAAAAAGATTTGTTTTTTTTCTCTCCACAAAGTGGAGAGAAAAGAATGAAAGAGTGAGGTTACAGTTCCACAAAAAATACAGTATAAGGTAGACTAGAACTAAAAATTCAAGGCCTTTTTTTTTTTTTTTTCTTAAAAATAAGCGCAGTGCTGGCTACACTTACAATTATTGTTAACAAGATACACTATCACATTCCCCAGGAATCAAGAAAACTAGGGAAAAAGTTTGGTATGACAGCAGGAAGAATTTGAAGTGATAAAACTCGAGTTGTTATTTCAGACTTCTGTGATACAGGAGAGACTACAATAAGAACATTACCAAATATTTGTTGCACATAGCTTTAAGCATCTACATTTTATCATTCTTCTGTGGCATTTAGGTGAGCAGCTGTGCCAATACAGGTAGCAAGTGAATACACCACACTCAAAAGTGGAAGAGAAGTCTGAAAGAGCTAGAAGGTAGAACTCATAGGACAGAGTAAAGGAGAAAAAGCCAGACAAAGAGTGAAAACACTGACACACTGCAGAAAAGCTGCTAAAACATAATCTGTAAGTTACATAAAACAGAATAGCACAAGAGATAAAATATGCGTATTACCTTGTCAGCCACAACAGAATATTTCTTCATGTTAGTCTGAAACTGACAGTTTAGGCCCAGGACGAATTCTACCATTGGTGTCAAGCTATTTAATGCTCTTCCTAATCCAGATGTATGCTCCTCCTGGAAAGAACAATGGAAAAAAAAAACATAAGAAAAAACAGAAGTAAAACAGAATCTGACAGTCCTTTCACCTACATTTGTAAGAAGCTATCCATATTCATGTGAACAGCTATGGGCCATGTGCTCTGCAATTAGTGTTTGCTGTATAGTACATTACAGCTTGTGATAGCATAGGAGTGGAAGTGAAGAGGCACAATTATGGCCAAGTGCTGAATGAGACAGGTAGAGAGCATCAGGGAAAAAAAAAAAAGGTAATATTTACAGCACCTCTTCTGATTGAGGACAATTTCATATACTTAAAATAACAAAAGAGTACATAAATTTACTAACAATTAATCTCAGGAGCTCAGCTTTACAATCAGTTGACAGATTCTCATGTTGTAATATTTTTTCAGACACATAAGAAACTTCAGTAGACACCAATTCTTTAACAGAGGCAAAAGATGCTGATACAACTGATGCTAGAATATTAGCTGCTGAAGAACTGGTAGACAAGATGTCACCTACAAAAGAAATCAAGAAGCGTTACAAAACTTAAAAAGTTTCATTGTAAGAGAACTCTTTGTGGCTCATCAACTTATTACCTCTTACGACACAGGAAGGTACTATTTATTTTTATTTCATAAAACATCAAGAAGAGAGCATTAAGATGTATAGTTGAATACAAATACTACTTTTAGTTGATCATCCCATATACATTATGGGTTCAACTGTAATCATTACAATGTTTAAAATAAAGCCTCATCCATTTACTAAAATAAATCAGTTTTTAAAAATGATCTTTGGTACTTCTTACCTATAAAATTTGTGAAAGATGTCAACATCTGTTGCTGCTTCAAACTGTTCTCACTAACTGAATTTTGTATTTTGTTGAACAAATCAGTCATTTGCCCTGCAAATGTATTTTGGACAATAGCATTGTGTTGATCAACAGCCTTCTTGCGGTCCAGTTTTGCGTGGAGTCCAGATACATCTTTTGTAGTTTCTTCAACTGTACTAAGCAACTAAAATTTTTTGTAAAGTTATTTTAGTCAATCTTTAAAACATAAGTCAAGCATAAATTATATAAGGAAGAACAACCATAGTTTAAGAAGCTGTATCCCTAGAAAGACAGGTATTTCCCTTAATATCAAATTACAACTGTTCTTAATCCATTATTATGTCATTTATAGTCACAGAACACAGGAAAAAGTTACCCTCTAGAGATCATTTGCTCTAACTTTGAAACTAAAGCATTAAAATAAGACATCCTCAGTATTTAAGGAATTAAATTATTATTTATCATAAAGTAACCAAAAGATTCCTGACCACTTCAACTTATTCTGAAAGATTTGACAGTAAATATATATTTTTAATGGCACTGGAAGCAAGTGATTTCCACTATCAGTTCTGCGATATATAACTTAGAATTTGAAAGTATAGCGGATTCTTGTTTTTGTAGTCAGTGTAAGTGATTCCTGTACCCATTTCTATCATGCAAACACTCTACAACCCACATACAAAACTAAGCATCCCCTCCCAACCTTACAGGAATCACAGTAGAAAGAACTTTTCATGTTGATTAAAGATACATGATTAATCACTTTGCACTTGAAATAGCAGGACTCTCTCAAGTCTTGTTTTGAGAATTAAGACCAGTCCACAAACACTTCAAAAATACACCCTAAAATATAGAGGTGACAGGGAAACAGTTTCAGTCACTCAGTGAGTGTAAATTATTGCACACATCCCTGTAAAGCTTCTTGCTATTTCTCCACCCGAGTCATAAATAATTTATTCCGTTTTAGGGTCAGGCGTAAGTTTCTAGTAAGGTACACTACTTACTCTGCAAAACAACTCACAACAGTAGATACTACAACGCACTGAAACTTTCATGACAAGCTAGCCTGAAGGAAGCTCGAGACTGACAGTTGGCTGCTAAGCACACTGGTTAACACTTTCACAGAGGAAGCCTTCTGATCTTTAAGTAGCTTTTCACTATAACATAATGTATAGAGGGTTAATCCTAGTTTTTCATCTTAAAATCATTTTTGTCACTCTCTCATCATGGTTTAGAAACAATTTCCTTGAACAAATCATGAAACTCTTAGACATGGGAAGTTACTCTTGCAATTAGGTGCCAGGAAAGTGACAACCTTGCTAGCTGTGCCATGAAGTTTTTGTTCAGTATTTTCCAAAACTGAAACCACATATTCTTCTTCAGCCAGATGAACCTTGGTTTCTTGCAGATCTTTTTGTGTTTCTTCCAGTTCTTTCTCCTTAATTTGCAGATCTGTTTTACACTGTTCAAGTTCATTTTTATTAACTGCGAACAGTTCGGTGATCTACAGTGGAAAACAAACATCAGTACGGCAACAATGCTTCTTATAAGTTCAACAGCAACCCCTCGTATCTCTCAAATTATGCTACAATACAAAAAGCATGTTGTCATTTACAAAAGCAGTCTCAGCTTTAAGGCTCAAAGGTCTTAAACCAGACTAGAGACTTGTAGAGTCTCTGTATTCACTGAAAATATCACAAACCAACACCATTTTCACTGTAATAATCCTTTGCTTCCCCACTCAAGCCACAAGACCAAGCACTTTTTACATCACAGTGAAGAAACACAATTAAACGTGAGCAGATAGAATGAGGAAGAATCAGTAAAGTTGATCAAAAGGTAAGCCTGGTTACAGAGTAGTTACACATTCCAGCAAATTAATATTTGCATTTCTTTTAAAGAGGAAGTTATTCTTTATTCGTTAATGGAAGCTCATCACTTTCTCCTCTCTCCCCTTGTTCTTTGCTCCTAAGCAGATAACTGTCAACTGAGATACTATTTTACAAGCAGATTTTTGCTGAAAATCCAAAGAAAATTAAAGGTTAAGTTTTAAAATCGCTTTAAAAAAATTGCGTTCTGCAACTTCATATATAGTATTCCAAATTTCTAACTTCTAGGATTAGAAAGCTTCCACTCAACTAAATTAAGGACCTTTAAGAACAAAAACTTTTCAAACAGCTTTTTGCTCAATCTCTTTTCCTCCTTCCCCAAGGATTTCCCCCCCCCCCCCCTTTTTTTTTTTTTTTTTGGCAGATTTAAGCCACAGTTGAGAAATAGCACTTACTCTTTTCACTTCTTCCTCCATGACACTGATTTTGTCAATATACTCTGCAATTTGTTCTTCCTGAACTGTCAGCTTTCCATTAAGGGCTCTAAAGTAAAGATTATTAACAACAATAACAATAATAGAGTTGATTTCAAGATTACTTATTGTTCTCATGTTACATGCTTAGTCATTTCAAAAAGTACTGTTGAATTGTGTACTAAAAATAGAATTTTCACTTAATGCAGAAAGGATTTAAAACAATTTTCTATTTGAAACTTTCTGTACAAACAAGCCCTCTTAAAAAGTGAAGCAAGCTATAACAAGTTTGCTCTCCTATATCAACTTCTATCTTAAAAAAAATGCATGCTGGCTATGCTTATGGTAAGTTCCACAAATAAAATGTTCAGTGCAAACCTACTTTTCAGGGTTCTATCTGTGTAATAACTAATTTTTAAAGAAGAAATTGGTGGGTCACTTAAATTCTCCTAACTATCTTCAGCTTTCTGGGACTGAAAATGGATCTGAAAACATTTCTGTATAAGGATGGGTACCAATATTTGATTTGTTAGACATTTTATAGAAATCCTGAAGACGTACTCAAAATTCTCAAGAGAAATATAGACTCCATTTTTTTCTCGTGCAGCAGCAAGGTCTCGTTTCAGACGCTCAATCTCTTCAGTATATTCCTGCATCAAGAAATAATCACATTTAAACCTGAACATTTATACTTTATTTTCAAAGTTTAGCTCAGATACCTCACAAAGATGGAATTCTACAAAAGTTTTGCATAAAGGAGGATCCAGAATCTAATGCTTCACTTCCGCGTCCAAATAAGTTCAGTGTAGCACCATTTAAAACCATACCATTGCATATATGTAGAGCATTGAAGCTTCCAATCTGAATCATACTTGGTTGCATTGAACAAATTATAATGGGAATTGCAGCTTCTTTATGTTGCCTTTTCATTCATACTTACTAACAAGTTTGCTTAAATTCATCCATTTTCTAGAATGAAGCAGCTAATGGAGTAAGTCCAGAAAATAATCATCCAGTGTTTTTTATGGGATCTCCACTATCTTGTTAAAAGTTAATCCATACACAGAGTCATAGCTAGTAGCAATTGCCCTCTCTCTCCAGCTTTAGTCTTGGCAACAGTTTCAGCATCTGCAAAGTGACTAATACTGTACCAGCAGAGCAGCTTAGTTTGAAAGCATCAGCTCAGTGATTAAAATCACCTCAGAAAAGCACTGCTACTAGTCAGCTTTTCCACAACCTCATAATTCCTCCATAGTAGAAATTATGTTAACAGAATCAAACATATTATTTAATTTGCGAAGGTACACATCTAGTTTACCTTAATAAGAGCTTTTTTTGTCAGCTTCTGGTTAACTTCAGGCTTGTTCATTATGTTCTTTGCTCTGTGGGCATATTCCAGTGTACTCAATGTTTCCTGTAATAAACAGATACAACATTAGATCAAGCTGAAGAGAAAGTCACTTATATTTTTGTATCCTTGGAAAAATACACCTATTTTAGGAACAGATTCAGGCTTAAATTTACCTCAAGATTTATAGATGCAGGAGAAACTGTGGCAATTATTGATGTTTTTGTTCGTCCTCCAAGAGAGTCTTGAAGGATTCTTGTGAGTTTAGATTCCCTGTATGGAATATGTGGGGCTCTTTCTACTAGAGCAGTAATAACTCTTCCCAGTGTCAGGAGAGATTGGTTGATATTTCCAGCTTCACGAGCTCTTTTGTCAACTGCCCCAGATCGACCAATGTTTTCACTTCCTGCAAGATCAACCTGAAAGATGAGAGGAAGGACGTGCTTCTATCTCAAATCACTACGAAGAATGCTTGTTCCATGGTGTTGCAGAACACAATAAACATGAACTTATGCATATTTGTTCAGGAGACATGGGGAGTGACAAAGGAGACAGACATTTCTCAGTGACAGACATAGTTTATATCACTTGAAGATGATGATTTTTGCCCTTATGAAAAAAATCTCCAATTCTCAAGGGAATGAGGTTAGATTTAGCTCATTACTTTAGGAATGTCATCAATGAAATCTAGTTCAAATACTTACCAAGTTTAGCTTCCCAATTTTAACAAGTTCTTCTCCATCTAATGTGGTTTCTTTCATATGGATGGTAATCGAAAACACAGAGTGGGAACGGCTATAAAAGAATTCAATTCCAGAGACATCCATTAAAGCCAAACGATCTGCTTGCTACAAGATACTACTTCAGGTTAGGTATCAGTGCTCTTTTTAGGGAATAAATTTGGCCCATTAATCACAACTTACACATTGTCAATACACCAAATAATTCTATTATTTAGATTTTTGTGCATATACATTTAAATAAGGAACTTAAAAATAACGATGAAGCAACTGGATGAAGCTGGAATGGTATCCAAACCTAGTAAATTTTATCTCATTTCAAGCAAAACCAACAGAAACACTTTATGTTGATATTTGTGTTCTCTACTCACAGACACTTCAAGAAAACTGGCTTGTAGCTTTTGTAGCTAATACAGTAGGAACAATTTTAGAGAACACAAAATTAATTTGTTTTATTCAAGGCTAAGAAAAAAATCAGCAAGTAGCTGAAACCAATATTTAAAATGTATAAGTTCAAGTCAGTTTTGATTCAAAATATTAGTGAAATTTAATTTTTTTTTAGCTTGAGATTATTCTTTTAACAAGAATATTTACGTATTTTTACAATAGGAAACAGACGCACAGCAAACCACACAAATCAAATTATGGCAGTTTGAACACTACTTGCTTACAGTGACACAGATGATATTTGCAATTCGAGAATACGAAGTCAGTAATAAATGAGATTTTTTGATCAACACGTCTACTAGATTTTGACTATGAGCTGCAATTGTATGATATAGCCTGCACTGCCACGCAAAAATCCCTCATCCTTATCCCTGACTTCCACAATCCAGCTTGAAAGTTTTCAGAAGATTGTCTTGTGATAACTTGTAAAAAAACAAATCTGCATAGTATTTTGAGAGGGACACTTGAGACTCCTACACCAAGATTTTTTCCAGTGAACAGGACCAGGAAAAAAAAAAACAAAACACCACCTCCCCCACCCCCCCAGCAAAAACAAAAACTCGCAACACAGGTAATATCAGCTAAACATCATCTTCCAAATGAGAAAGGACTACAGCCTTCTGTGAAGATGTGCAACATCTACTGCAGAGAATATTTATCTCATGTTAGTACATACAACGTATTTCGGTGATATCTGTCAGACTTCTGTCTTTTGTTTCCATAGGTACAGAAAGCTTTGGAAAAGCTAACTACTTAATTTTGAGTTACAATTACATTTCAACATTCTAGATGCCAGACAAAGAACATTCTGCCTCTTACATCGCACCTAGAGTTAGGTAGAATTCCAGGACTACCATTCCAACTAGACATTGCATATTAACAAGGGTAACATAAAGCATGCAACCTCTAAACAAGAAGGCAAGCTTGTATAATCACACTTCTTTCTCAGAGAGCAACAGCTTGCCCATTTTTAAGATGGGAGGCTTACATATTTTACAATGCCCCTTCACACATGTACTAGAATATATCATCCCATAGTTTGCAAGAAAGGAAAAGTTCCAGCTATGGCTTTCTAACCCACATGTAGCAACATAAACTGTAATGCACAATCTCAAGATCAGGCAAGGTTTACTCCAGCTTCAACAGCTTCTACTTCTGCAGTAAGATCCAGTTTAACAGAACATCAACAAAATAAAACTTCTGAAACAGGCAAGATTAGTACCTAGAATATGCATTCATGTAAGTAGCCGCAGTTGTTCTTTTTGCTGCACCCCTTTCCAGGATCTGATAGACTTCGTTTTTGTTATGTACAGTTATTTCTTCCAAGCCTTTAATAATTACACCTCTCTGTCAGAAAAGAATGCATGATTATTATACATCTCCCAACAGCCCCAGACACCTTAATGTAACAAATTTTGGAAGACAGTACTCACCTTGTTTCGGGGGTCATCAAACATCTGCAGTCTTTCTCCAACATCAGGAGTAGGATTCAGAAGATCAAAAAGCTCCTCATTATAGATTTCCAAAAGAGAGACTTTCACTGAAAATTCAGTGCCATTCTCTGTGAGTTTTTCAAATATTTGATGCAATGTACGGGGTATTATACCTGCTAGTGGATCCTATAGATTAAAATGAAGAAGAATTTAACGTGTAGATGTACTGAAAGAGATGGGGGGGGTGGGAGAGTGCACAAATTTGAACTAAGGTTAATTGGATATAGACAAAAATACGTTGAATGAACATCAATTTCCATACAATTATTGCTAAGATTTGTATGCATGCAGTAATAATGTAAAGTTTGATTTTCGTATAAAGTAATGAGAACATTAGTTAATTTGCAAATGTTTAAAGAAAGTCAGCTTCAGTATTAAAAAGAAATTAACTCTAGTTTTTTTTTTTTTTTTTAAGCTTTCTGCAATATCTAGCTTTGAACTATAGTACAAACGATAGAGAAACCTCAGAAGTGAAAATATACCTCCTCCCAAGTATATTCCTCATTGGGTGACCGCTCCCCTTCCATTGTGAAGGTCTTACCAGTACCAGTTTGGCCATAGCTGTGAGAATGAAAAATTAAAATGTAAACAAGAAACTAAAATTAAAATTAACTTTCCTAATAATAAGTATTAGTACACTTACGCAAACACTGTACAGTTATAACCCATAATAACTTCATCCAAAATGGGACACACAACACTCCGGTATACATCAATCTGCTTTGCCTGAGCTCCAAAAACCTGTCAGAGCAAGGACAAGACGTCCCATTTACCAGTACAGTAATGTATGGCACGATACAGCACAGACATCAGACTACATTAGAGAAATTTACTGTCTTGTATCTAGAAGTCCCCAGCTTGACAAGCAGTTACCATATCAAACGTGTAAGTCTTTCTTGATGTCTTATCTGTGACTCCTCCAGTGCGGACACTAACTTCTTTTCGTGCTTGATCACAGTCTACAACTGCATAGGAGCTTGCTTTACGTTCCGAGGCGTTAAAAGGCCTAAAAAACAAACAAAAAAACCCACAGAAGTTAAGAATATTGGATTGATACAATTGCTAACAAGAACATGAACTGACAAAGCAGTAGCATCACTCAGTTTAAGAATCCACAAAACAATAATCGGATAAAAGGAACATAATGCTTTTAACTTAATTCAGTTAATTGCTTAAGGAAAAACTACCACAATTTGCTTTCCAGACCTTGTTCTCCTTCCACTCACTATCAGACAACTCAAGCATCTATAGCTTGATTTTAGTATAGTGTTTACATGTGTTTATTAACTTGTTTAAAAAAAATTAAGACTGCTTAGACATATACATAGCTCACTTGCATTACAGGATGTCTTTTTCACTAAATTTATCTAGTCAATCAGGGGAGCAATTAAATGCTCTAAATAGTTGTATAAACAAACACCTTGAGAAAAAGAAAAACTTGCACATGAAAGTTAAGGTAATAGTAAACAAAACTGATTAATGCACTTTAAGAATTTCCTATTTTTCCACTTAAACAATGCAGACCCACGTCTCTCACAGGTGAGATGACAACTCCCTAAAGCACCAGACATACTAACAGAACCTACAACTAGCAGAAGAGTAGACAGCAATACCAGAACATTTATAATGCAGACGCATTTGAACAGAATCTGTGAATTTAATTTCATAGGACAGAAAAGAAACATCTGATTTTGGGGATAAAAAGTCCAGGCACCTTTTTATTTAGATTTTTAACGAGTTTTAAGTAAAGTTTAATAGAGATACAATAAAAGTTTAGAAACTTGATGGTGAGCATTTTCTTTTAACACTAACTTAATTCAGACACAGCACACATGATTTTTCTTGAAGGGGCTTTAACAATAATTCCTCCCAAAAACGCAATAACAACCACAGTCTGAAGACTGACAGCATGAAATGCTATTTTATAAGTCATTTAGCAGTGTTACTGCACTGAATGTGCATTACCCATAAAGGAGCAGTCAACTTGAAAACAGAACTTCTACAACCTTTGCAATCTTTAAAATATTTTGACAAGACAGGCACTTCAGATGCTGTTACATTCTAGTTAAAAAAAAAAAAAAAGATGCCACAAGTACATGACATCTCAGTTTCCTGACTCTTGTGGCTAATGTCTCAGCCTCAGTGCCATGGTGAGGAAGAAGTGTTAGATCTAAACAGACCGCTAGATGCTTCAGCACAAGACTGACAGCAACAGCAAAGGCTGTCAGGTCACTGTGGTGACAACTGATGAGCACAACAATCTTGTTCACAGAAGCAAGTTACAGCTTTGGTTTTGTGACTTTTAAAATAGTAGGAAGCCGAACAATAAATATAGTCTGCTTTGCAGTGATGTAACAGAGAACCAGTCAAATGCAGGAGCCTTATGGCATGGGCCACAACCACGGGATTAAGGGGCAATTCAGTTAAACTAGAGCATACATGCAGGTTGGTACTAAGTGCCACAAGACAAGCAGCAACTTGGTATGCCACGATGACATTTGATCACAGGTTCATCTCATTAGGTAATCCATTCAAAACATATTAACACCTGCTAATATACACATTTTCAACTTCCAAATTCATGTTTTATTGAAGCATAGTGACTGCGTTGATTGAAAAGGTTTTTGATAAGCTCAGCCACACCAGGTTTTGGAAGCAAACTAGGGGCCATTAAGATGATAGCATCTATCTGTAAAGTAAGTAGAACTTGACTGCTGCAGAAGGAAAGGGAACTGTGGAAGGAGCATTTACTGGCTCAAACACTGAAGCAGTGTTGAAAAAGAAAAGCACTACAAAATGCAAAAGCAAGGGTGAGCTACAAAGCTTCTAGGGGATAGCGACTAAAACTCGATATAGACCTTAGTCTAAAGTATCGGTCACACCAAAAGCAAAACACTGCACCATGTATAATTCCGATGTCATTGTCATATAGAGCACTATATTTAATTAAAATATGCACTGATACTTAGTGAGGCTCTTCCAGAACAATTCAGTGCTAATCAGGTAAGAAAACGATTGCTCGACAGCGTTCCAAACACAATTGCTTCGTAAACATTACTCATCTTTTGCAATATCCTCAATTCACATCAATGCTTTTACCAATCCCATAACATTTGTTTCAGCAGCCTGTTACTCGTGTTGCAAGAATAAAAGAACATCGCTTTTTATTTTCACTGTGCCTTTGTAAAAGCAGAACTTCCAAGCAAGAGGATGTTACTAGTGCCTTTTGCAGTCGTTACAATATGTAAACTTGCATTTACAGTTCTGGCTCAAAAAAACCTTCCGAAGGCATTTTTGGACACAAGCCTTAACAGCCTTATTACAACCTTAACAAGCAACACTTGAGATCCAGTAGGAACAAGCAGGTCTTCAAAGTCACCTCAGAATTACAAAAATCCAGTTTTATAGTACACAAAAATTTGTCATATCATACCAAAATTTGAATTTATCTCACCGGCCAAGGCAGATGGCATTTACTACGTTGGAAGTTGACTCCCATATCTTTTTGCCTGAATTCGGGGAGTCAGCACCAGTGAAGTTACACAAAGGACTGAAGGTGGGTGTAGCAAGTTTTAACAGCTGTTAAATCGCACAGGCTTCCCACAGAAGCTCACAGAAGAAAATATCTCAGAGTATTTCTTTTTTTTTTGTCTGAATATCATGAGTCATATTAACTCTCTTCTAGCCCTTCTTAACCTTCCTACATAGCCTCATACCCATTGTGCATTAAATCAGTTTAGGAAATTGCAACTTTCCGCCTTGTTAGGCTGTAAAAGCCTTCCCGGCAGCCTTGACGTGGCAGAAGCGCCAGTTACCTCTGCCGCCCGGCTCCGCCACACAACGCGTGCCCTTAACGCCTCAGACGCGTTTTCAGGCGCAGCCACGGGCGCCGCCGGACGTACCGCCGGCCCCTTCACCAACCACACGCGCCGAGGCACCACGCAGCCCCCTTGCCCGGCTGCGGGCCGGCGCCCAGCGCTCGCCCGGCTGTGCCCGGGGGGCCGCCGCGCCTACCTGCAGCGCACCACCACCTGGATGTTCTTGCCCTTCTCCTCCTTCTTGGCGCCGCCGCCGCCGCCGCCCTGGAAGCTGAGGGAAGCCATGGCGGACCCGCCGGGGGCGCCTGAGGCTCGGCCCAACCGCCCGCTGCTCGCCTCAGCCTCAGCCGCCGCCGCCGCGCCCCGGCCGCGAGCGCGCGCTCCGCCGCCGACTTTGAACCACGCGCCTCCCCCCCGCCCCGGCCAATCAGCGGGAGCCCGCGGAGCACCATGGGATTGATTTTCAAATGTCGGGTGAGCCCGCAGTGATGACGCAAGAGCACGGCGGAAGCGGCGGTCTCCGCCCATCCCGCCTCGAGCGCGGTGCATGCCGGGGGCTGTAGTGCCCGGGCACTGCGGAGGCATCACGCGACCGAGGGCGGTTGGCGGGCCCCGTGCCGGCACCTGAGAGCGGCCCGCCCCTTCCGCGCAGCGTTGCCGTCGCTGCCGCTCGCGCTCGCGAGGGAGCGGCAGAGCGTTCTCCCGATCTCTGAGGGCAGCCAAACGTCTCACCTCAGCGGTCTGCTTCCACGGCTCCATACACCCACTCATTTCACGTGTCCGCACAGCTCAAGACCTCCGGCCATCATTTCTCCTCTCCCCACGGGCTCTCCCGTTAGCCCACGTTTACTTTAAGCGTCATGTTCAAAACAGGACAAGGATTCTACACCTACCTTTCCAGCATGCTTGCAGGCCGGTGGTGTCTGCTTAATTCGTGGGGAAAATTCTATTTCCTAAGGAAAATAACTAGCTAAGGCTCGGGAGAAAGCACCGTGGGTGCACCAGATCCGCCCTTGTTTTGAAACCCGATCCCACGCACCGCTCCCACAAGCTCGCAGCCTCCCGCCCTCACGCGAAGTGCCTCACCCGAGGCAGTATGAGGAGCGAGCAGAGCTCTGCCACGGGGCAGCACGCCTCGTGGGCTGAGAAGCAGAAGCAGATGTCCCGGATTTCACTGGTCTGGCACGGTTTGCTCTCAGCAAATCCATATGGGATCCTACAGACGGTCATAGTGTCACCTACATGCTGTGGCCTACCGTACTACTGTGGTTTTTGTTGTCGTAGGGCCTTTCCAGTTGCTGAAATTAGGATTACCCGTCTATAATTTCACAATTTCCCTCCCCACCCTTTTGTTTTTTTTCTTTCTTTTCTTTTTTTTTTTTTAATCGGTGCTTTGAAACGTACACATCCTCCAAGAGTTCTTAAAGCTAATAAAATGAATCCTAGCCTGCAAGCTTTGCAGTAATTTTTCTGACAGTGACATGAAGCAGCATCACATTATGCTCCTCTACCATTTACCTCAGAAGTTAGAACATTGTCAGAGCTAATCAGTTTTATAACAAGCAAGAACGTACACATGTTATTTTTATAGGAAAGGACATGAAGTGTTGGTTCCTGGTCTGCTGTGAGCAGGCATTGATTCAAAGAAGATTAACATTCAACAAATTTGTCTGGCATTCTAAATATGGACTAATGATTAGATAGGACACGAGCTAGGAAATCTTTAGTGATTAATAACAATTTTCATTAACAGCTTTTCTGAGCCTGTATTTGTTCTTTGTTCCACCTAAGTCCTTACTGCTTGCATGCCACTGAAAACAATACAATGTTAATGTTTATATAGCAATAATATATACCAAATATATTGTGAAAAGAAAATTACTTTGCAAGGATAGGCATTTTAAAATTCCTAACTGCTGGATGAATTACTGCCCTTCACCATCCATTTTTAATCTTTTGGGCTCTAACCTAGAAATAAGGCAATGATTCTGTAGAAAAAGCTTGTAACAAAATAATTTTAATTTATAAGCATAGAAAACTACAGAATCTATAATTTCTAACAGTCTTGAAGCTTAACCTTCCAACCAAAATGAGTTTGGTGGGTTGATGAAACACTAATGAATCTCTCTGACCTTCTCATGAAACACTAAAATCACAATAATACATTTTGTTTCAGTTAAGTGAAGATTTAACAAACTCTGAAAAATAATATAATGCAAAAGCAATATACATTGCAAACATATTGAGACCACAATTATTCTGACTTGCTTTTTATATTGCGTGTGTGCTAGGAGTAAAAATAATTCATACAGACAGGTGTACAGGAGTTAATGCGAGACCGAAGAAGTTGAATGCAGGTATGCAAACATAATGAAACTCCTTTTTCTCCGTACTCCTTCATACAGATCATACAAAAGAAGGCCACACTGACAGACAAGTCTTTTCATCTCATTTCTGCCTGTTAGTTCTTTTCTGGTATAAAAGTTTGACCTACATTAGTCAGAATTTTGCTCAAAATATAAACATGTCTCATAAAACAGAGTAAGAGATCAATTTAGAGAGATCAAACCTAGATCAAATTTAAGAGAGCAGATTTAAACAACAGGAATCAAATTATTAGGAGTTGAATCTGGCCCATAGATACCTTTGCCATAGCTGTGGTAAGTGGAAAACAGCTTTCTGGTAATCAAGTTAGCTTAAAAAATTCTTATAGTATAATAGCTGTAGCTCTGTTTTGCAAAGTCAATTTATACACAGGTCGTACATTTTCTTTGACTAGGTTGAGCCTAAAGATACTAATAGACCATAAACACAACCTGAGTGACAGGGAGCTGGCATTTCACAAGCAATAAAAATAAATATGAGAAAAAAATAAACAAGAATAGTTAGGATAGTCTAAACAGTGGTTAGGAGAACAACCTTTAGGAATGTATATACATTGTACTGTGACAAAAGTTTTATCTTTTTTCCTTTTTAGACAAACACAAAAAACAATAAAGAAAAATAATTTACATAATAATACACACTATATATGCCAATGTAATTATTTCAGTAGAGGTTACTAATCCCTACCTATTGATCAAAAAGGACAACATTTCACTAAAGTTTGAAAACAAGAAGTCAGTGTTTTATAGTTATATTCATAGACAACGAATGTCTCAACTACAACAACAAAAAATCAGTATTTTCCCAGGATTAAAATCAGATGACCTGGGTAATTATAGGTATGCAGGCTTAACAAATAGTGGAATTGTTGACACTAAGCATGATTAGCTAAGAATTAATAAAGGTTATAATAATGGAGAGAGAATATAATCATGGAGAGAGAAACAAATTATAAGCTTGGCTGAGACTTCAAGGCATCTTCAAGGCTTAGTAACACCTATTTTGATTACCAACATGGTACACAGTATGTAGGCTGAAATGAGCCTGACAAGGGTCTCCACCAGTGAAGAATTATCAGCAAGTTTAACTTTTACAATGTTCAGTACAAAGAGGTTATTTTAGTTCTATCCTGTTTAATATTAATAACACACGAAAAAATTACTGATTAATTGTATGACATTATGTGGAGATGACCTGCACCTCAAATTTACATAGAGGAATTTGTGGCTTTTGAAGAATCAGTCATATTCTAAACTCTGTGTTGTCCACATGTAGAAAGTTAAACAATAAGGACTTACAGATGCACGCGCACACACATGCTCTCTCTCTTGGATCTCTTTTTTTGTGCCAGATTACTCTCTGTCACAGACACAGGTGGTGTGACTTACAGCTTTTTATAGTTACACTGACCAGAAGAAAAAATTAGCACCACAGTTAGGGGAGTGTAAGCATTTGTGTAATTACTTCAGAGCAAAGCTAATCAGTATCCATATACCTGCTTATTTTCAATTAAGGCATACAACTTTACATAAAAAGAAAAGAAACAATGAATTGGAAAATTGCAAATGTAGATTAGACAGGATCTGAAATCAACAGCAAATGTCTCCTTCACTTCTCATTATCTTTTGACTTTAATATTTTAAAATTTAATTCATTCAATATTTTTAAACTGAGTGCAGTCAACAGACAACCAACTTTGGGCAGGAATAATATAGTATCTTTCCATTAACTGAGACTGTTCAGCGACTGTACTTTGGTATATGTTATAAAAGAGAAAATAACATTATTTTTTCCCTTCTGTATCTGAATCAAATGGTAAAACAAGAAGTTCTGGAGCATTTTTTCTTGTAATTTCTTATAGCTCCTATTATTTTTCTTATACTTCCAGCATCTTCCTCTTATCTAACCATAAACAAAGCAGAATAATATAGCCTATTAAAATTTATTCACAGCCTCCAGATTAAGAACCCATGGAACAGATTCAACTCTTAACATGAACATGCAAACACTAAGAAAACAAGGATTATAGAAATGGTATCTGCTTCTTCTCTTAATGTTATGGCCATCTTTTGTCAATAAAAATGCAGTTATAAGAGCAGGACATATTTTCATAGATATATCTTATTCTGTTCAGGAAATAGGTTTAGATCCTGCTTCTAGAGACTAAGAGTGGCAAAGGCTGAGCTTCACAGTTGAGTTTTCACTAGTGGGTATCTATTGCTCTTGCAGGGAAAAACTTTCGAATGCAGAGAAGCCTTGACTACATGCAACTCATGCTTCATGTTGAGGAAAAGCAGGGAGTACAGCAATATTAATTACATCCTTAAGAATACTATTTGTCCATTACTACTACATAACAGGTTTTAATTTATCCTCGTAACACCCAGGAGCACCCTAGCCCTACAGTCCACCAATAATCTATCTCCCACCTAATCTATCTCCCATCTCTGCCAAAAAGAAAAAAAAAGGAAGAGAAAAAAAAATGTAAAGGTCATATTCTGCTTTCAGGTATGCACATTTAACTCTGCATTAAGAGTTCAATATTAAGTTCATACTGATGTAACTAGTAAATCTCAAAACATCTGGAAAACTACTAGATACGAAACAGACACAATTGTTGAATTCAAGCATTTTTTTCTAGTTGTTTTTACTTCTGAAAGACAGGCGGTGATAGATCAATCATATATACAAATACAAAATATAAAAAGAAAAAAGAAATTATACTTACACCAGAACTTATTAGAAAAAGCCCAGAAGCCAAACAAGCTGAGAAACAAAAATGTGTCAAGGTGTCAGATGAATACTATTTTAAATAGGAAAGCTGTCCTGAAAATACAAATCAATGTATGGTATATTAAGAAAGACGTTTATGCATACCTTTATTGCTGAAACTGGTGAAGAGTGGTCACTTAGTATATTAGGCCTCTGTTCAGTTGTTGGCTTGTTTGTTTTTCCTGGTATAATTATGCTATTTAGCTATGAAGTTTGGGCGTTTAGGAAAGTTGTAACAGGGAAAATGGAATTGTATTGGCATAAAAATGTCTGACTACGACAGTCAATCCTTTTTTTTTTTTTTTTTTTACAGCGCCCAAACACATGAAAACATATCTTTACAATAGACGGAGTTATGCCAGTTAAACAATACTGGTATAATTACAGGGGTTAAATGCTTCTGGTAACAAGCCATTGGGGAAGACAGAAACTAAATTATTTTTATATGAAGAGATGGGAGACTTTTCCTAACCCCAATCTTGATTTACTAGTAGAACGTAGCTGTTTAGTGACTCTATTTTGTAGCACAATTGCAGTTTAATATCTCATGTTTTATACATGACTTATCTATAAAGGTTCAGTTAGGGAATTTAGTTAGATGCACAGTTGTTACGAGCAAACATATTCCGGCAGTGACCGCTAATGTTTTTTTTCATTTATGCCTTGTCATGAAATTGCCAGTATTTATTTTGGAGTGGAAATAACTATGATTTATGCTTTTTTCAGCCTGAGGCCAGCTTTCTTCAAAGCGCTTCTATATACAATTACAATTTGAATTTAATCCAGAATTTTAGGTAAGTGGAAAAATATGCTTCCATTAGAAGCATATCAAGACTGTGCTTAGAGCTTTACACTTGCTGCCTTTAGTTTTCAAGAATAGAAAATATTGGTTTCATTCTAGATGTTTTTAAACCTGCCTACTTTAAGGATCGCTTTTCCTGCACTGTACAGCCATGTCACATATCCTGAAGAGGGGTCTGCCGCTGCTACTCCGTAAGGCTTCTTCATGGGAATTTTTCAATGATTTCCACACTTACTCTAAATCAAACTTAAGTTCATTCGATCTTTTGGACAACACCTGGTTTTCTTTATGGCAGATGAGGAAGGCAGGACTGAAAGCAACAATTGCTTATGAGCAATTAATATTTCATAAGGAAAAAATGTTAGTTGCTGGGCTACATTGAGAAAGGAATTCTATTGAAAGTTCTCTTTACTTTTGGTAATGGTGTTATATTAAAAATACTTTAAAAATATGCAAAAGATGTCCAAAATTGTGGATGAGAGTAATTTTGGCTAGTATAAACAGAAATGGAGAGGGGTTAATAAGAATATGATCTGCCCCAAATAAACATCAGTGCATAGCCTCTAAACAAGCTTAGAGGGAGTAAAATTGGTAAAATATGTGTAAAGTACAGTAGGTGTAAACTTTATTGTGTTTGACGCATGAAGAAGTGTGATCTTTCATCATCACAGCTACAGATGCAGAAGCCCTTGCTCTAGATGCAACTATTCCCAGAAGATGACAGTTCTGCTGATGCAGTCTAATTTGCTTTCCCAGAATTGCCCCATGTATATCTGAGGCAAGATCTACAGGGAAAGGCAGTATTCATCAGAGCAGCTAACACGGCTGAAAAAAGCAGGTACATTAGGGTAGCAAACTGTCAGAACCTGAAAAAGGAAGAAACTGCCTATACACTCTTAGAGCTTTCACCCCTACATGATAATTGACATAACACGTCTACAACCCGTGTTAGCATAAAGGCAGAAGCATTTCTACTATACATCCAATGTAAGAGAGCAACTACACATCCCAACCCCTTAATCCCTTGGTTGCTTCAAAGAGGGAGTAGACAGATCATTAGGAGGCAATCACCTGGCAATGTGTGCTTTCTGCTAGGCGCAACAGTATTACCCTCTCTGATGCACTGGCTATGGTGACAGGATGGAATTGAGATCTCACCATTTATCATATCTTCTTTCCCTACAGCCTTATCTCATCTTTTACATATACTAGGAAATGGAAAAAAACAGATTACCTCAAACTAGAATCCCATGAGGACAAAGATAGCCTTCATTTTCACAAGAGTTAACGTTGTGTTGGAACCAGGCTCCCACACAGTTCTAAATCCAACCAGTTAATTTAGGTGAAAACTACCAACTGCCTTGCTCTAACCAGGATTAGTTAACTTGTGAGACAGTTCTGTCTAAACTGAGGCCTGAGTGTGGGTGTGCTTGATGTAGACACGACTGTTTTAAATTGGGTAGCTCAGGTATGAATAAGAGCGTCTCTATAGCAGCACAGGCCTCAGCTGAACTAGCAGCTGAACGTCTAGCCCAAATTCCCTGACACATTTTGTTGACCATATGGAGTAGTGTGCTGCCATTCTGAACAGCTATTTGACCAAAGCCAAAAAGTTTGAAGTTACTTTCAATACATCTTCAGTCCCATCTTTGGATATCGGAACAGCCTGAGCTAACTCGTCAGGTCACATCTTTCTCTTTGACGACAGGAGCAGGGTTCTGGGAAGTCAACTTCCAGCTGTGAGATACCAGCTGTAATAAAGGCAGGCAGTGGAAAAGTTAAGATGGTATCTCCCTGGACTAAAACTGGGCGCTAAATATAGCAAATTAATATTTTCTTCAGTATTTTTAAATTTTGAGAAATACAAGGAAGATAGATACATCGGAGAAAGCACATTATTAGAACTACAAACGTGTGTGGTGGTTTGTTTTTTTTTTTCCCCAAAAAAGAATTAAAGTAGCCAGCCACTACCACGGCTTCCCCACAGGCAACTCTACCAATAAATGAAAAAAATATTTCCCCAAATGCCAAATAGATGTAGTTATAACAAAAGTTCAACCTAAATCAGCATTTACACCTCTTAAACCAGAGAGACTGCCGTGCCTGAAGCAGCAGGGACCTGATGCCGCAGATCTCTCACGGCAGCTGGATGGAGGCGAGCAGACTCCTGACAGAGAGGTGCCAGAGTTTAATTTCTCTCCCTGGGGGAAGGGAAGCTTCAGATACCCGCTCCATCGGGAGATCCGAAATCTCTGCCACTCAGGACGGCACCGCACGGACTGAACTCGAATTACGAGGCGCCTAATTACCTTTTGTCTCGGCTTTCACGGAGCCCGGCCGCCAGGAAGCGGGCGGGCTGCCCCGCGGCAGGCAGCGCC
>VXAA01006783.1:215753-282964 GCA_013399115.1 Anseranas semipalmata | reverse complement strand
GGGTCTGTGGGGAGCGAGGGGAGCCCGGGCCGCGGAAACGCGGGGCCGGTGGCGAAGCCCTCGGGGGGAGGTGGTGGGAGAGCGGGGGCCGGCGGGGCGCGGGAGGCCTCGTCCCGCCTGCCCTGCCCTGCCCGCCCGGAGAGCCGGCCGTTCGGCGGGGCTCGTGTTTCCTGAAGTGCAGCTCCGTTAACAAAGCAGGACGGGTCGTCCGCTGTCCTGCTGTGGCGCTGCTCCGTGTGCCTGGCGGGCTTCCTTCTTGTCCTTTTTTTTTTTTTTCCTCTTAAAAACAAACAAACCCTCAGAGTTTTCACGTCGCTTAACTTCTCTGTCTTCCTAAGGCGTAAATATCCACCTCGGTTAAAAACAAATTACTCGCGGAGTTGCCCAAAGTTGACGGGAGTGGCCTCCCCGCTTTGTGAGGAGCCGGGCGTTGCGCGGGGCTCGGCGTTGTGCCCGCGCTGCGAGTGCCGGGGCTCCGGAACCCCTGGGCCGGGGGAGCCGCGGGCCGGGGCTGCCGTGCCCAAGTTCGGGGCTGATTCAGCTGGGAAACGGCTCGGCACTGCTGCTCCGGGAGGGGAGCCGGGGGAGGGAAAGGGGCGAAGTTGTTTTCTTTCTTTCCTTAGGTGCAGTGTCTATTATCTTAATCACAAAACCTATATTTAACACTGCAAAAGTAAGAGATGTCAAAAGTAGCATTTTTTTTTAGGAAAACAAGTGAGTTATGATGACTCATGCTGTCAAATGCTCGTGTCAAAATTCAGATGCACCGTTATTGTTCTTAATTGCCATGTATGCTATACCATGAACGTACAATGTGTGCTTCCCTGTTGTAAAGGTAATCCAAAATCCATGTCCTGAGCCAACGCTTTTCTGAAGCTGTAGTTTCTTCTGCTAGGTTACTTCTCTTTAAGCATGTGAATATATGCACTATTTGGACTTAACTGTATGTATGTGGGTAGGCCTGTTGTGTTTTCGTACTGCCTACAACCATGAATTAATCATCCGTTTAATTGTGAATTAGGATCTACATAAATACTGAAATGAGAGGAGGCAGAGTAGGCATGGTACTTACACATACATTTTTTTTAAAAATGGAGAATGTGTAATTGACAAAGTAGATTCTTAATTTTTACAAGCTACCTGTTTCCATTTCTGAATTTTGTCCATGTTTTAACCTTTTTCAGCTTTAAATTTTGCTTCTCATATTTTTTTTTAACCTTCAACTGCGCATCAAGTAACAAAGATCATTTCTCTGTTAGACCTTATGTCCTGCTTCTCATCTCACATACAACATTGAAATTATTCTAGTTTCAACAGAAACTCAAATGATGCTGGTGTTGGGAAGTCTCTAAAAGTGTTCTTATTTACATGTTTGAATGCTTTTTTTTGTTTGTTTGTTTCCTTTTACTTTTCTGTCTTCAGTTGCATGTAAGGCTGTGGCTAAGTCCCTTGGATGTACCTTCAGGACTTTATCAAAGTGTCAAGGATATAACTCATTTTGCAGATGAATACAAAAGTAGCCCCATACCCTGTTAGGTCCAGAAATGAGAGAGGGAGGTGGGGAAAAAAGTCTTACCTCTAGTGTTTCACTGAGCTGGAGGGTGTTAGGCTTATAGCTAGGGGTCACTGCAGGTTGTTTACTGAAGTCATTTACTAAAAATACTGTCAGAGCATTTGGGAAATCGCATTGGATTGGTATTTCTGATGTATTCTATTGTATTAGATGCTTTTGTGATTTTGATACATTGGTCTTTTAACAAGATAGTTATCAAAAGGACACTTTGTAATAATAATGTCTGGAGAGGAATGGATTTAACTGGTATTGTGCCTACAGTTATGTATTTGTACACATGTGGTCTGTCAGTAGTATCTTTACGTTCTCAGCTCTTATAAACATTTTATCAACTAACTGACTTATGAGATGGGGCTGTATTTATGCAATAAGGTGATTTTTGGTGGAGCTTGTTCAAAAGTTGATTCACTGTCACTCTCTGTTTAGAAGATTTGACCTTCCTCAACTTGTTTTTAGAATGAGTCAGAACTAAAGCTTGCCTGAACGATTGAAATGGAAAAAATTGCTCTAAGTTGAAAGTTTACTCACAGTGTTAACAGTAGAACTTGAACTGAGTTGTCCAAAATCATTAGAAGTAGAAAAAATAGGTAAATAGTCAGGACTTGAATTGCTGAAACACACCACTGAGTTTTGTAAACTGCTTGTTGTTACAGGTCTGTTGGTTCTGTCAAAGATCTAGTGTTAAATAAGAACTTGTTTTTACTGGGGGATTACAGTACTTTTCATGATCAGAAATCCTGAAGTTCTTTGTGTTTTTCTTGCTAGATCAGATTTTCTCATATCTTCTACGTATGTTCTCGTGTCTTTCTATGTATTTCTGTTGTGCAGTGCAACTAAAGTTTTAGTCTCATCTTGTTTTTTTACTTCAGACCTCACAAGTTTTTCTTCTTGAGGGTATGAGACAGATGGCAGCATAAAGTGTTAGGTGAGTTGGCTTTACAGAGAGTCTTGGACAATCTGATGTGCTACTTGCTGACAAAATGTATGAAAAACACATCCAAATACATTCTGGAATAAAGCACAGAGGTGTCTCACGTGGCATCCAGTTTTATACATCTCCTGGCATGTGCAAGGCCATGCGCTAGACACCGGTGCTGCTCTGTGGTTGTGGCCCTGTGGCTGTAGGGTGCAAGGAAAAATGTCAGGGAGGGAGGAAGGGTGAAGGAGAACCCCACCGGCTTGCAAGTATTTGGTGCATAAAGCAGTTAAATGAATTCATGAGAACACTTGGGAAGAAAGTAAAATATACTTTCAAGCAGCATATAAGACAGAAACTTTTCTAATCAGTCTTGTTCTTAGCACATGATTTGAGACTGTGATGCAAATAATGATGCAATCTAAAATACAGTGCCAAATTTGGGAAACCATCCTGAAGATTTTGTATCATTACATTGTCTAAAGAATAAAAACAGATAATTTTGCTTAAATTTGAAATGACTCAATCTTTTAAGTAATGAAAGGCTTCAAAACCTTTTTGGAATTTGCTTAATTTTCTTCAATCTTCTAAAAAAAACTTGAAGCAATGAAATGCTGCGGAAAGGTTCATTCCACTTGTTCTGATAAAACTTGTTTACCCTGGAGGATGCGTTTTGATGACTTGTTTGGGGCTTCAGTAAGCTGAAGTGATTTAGAAATTTTTAAAAACTTGTTATCCTTCATTGCTATGTGTAAAATCAGATTGTAAAAAATCTTGCCTTTTTGTTTGACATTTTTACTCAGTGATTTGGAAACTGTGAAATGTTCAAGCAAAGGAATATGATTTTAGGGCACTAAGTTAGCTTTATGGTATCTTGATGGTACATCCCATCCTGTTTGACCAAGCCAAGATTGGTCAAAACACGTCATCTTGCCACTCAGGCCAGATACTCAGCTTGGGCCTCATCTTACAAATGAAACTACCGTGGCCCTTGTTTTTGCCAAGTTCACGCATGATATCATCTCATTAATGCTACTGGTAACTCATGGACAGTCTCCACAAACACACTGGCAGTGGAACGTGTAGCAGACCAAGTTTTATGGCAGTGATCTAGAAGCTGCAGAAGCTGGACCCTTTGGGAATGAGAACAAGGAAGGCGGCATCTGCCCTGGCCATGGTCATTAGGAGGGAATTTTCTGAGTGAGTTCCAGGCTTGGCAGAAAGCTGCAGGCTGAAGTTCTGAACACGCTCTCATTGTAGCGAGACTTTAGACTTTCTTCAAAATGAACTACCTAACAAAACCTTATAAATATTCATCATCCTCAAACTTGCCTGATTTGGCATGATTAGTTCTTCTTAATAACTTGGTAGCACTGATTAAATCATTGTGGGTAGCTGGAGCTTTTGTGTATGAAGTAATATGCTGAATTCCTGATGAGTTTGTAAGTGTTAAACTGCTCAAAATGTTAACATTTTTATCTACTTAGGCAGTCTATCTGCTTGTGTATGCAATCAGATTTATTTAGATCAGCATCAGGAATGTGTTGGAATCTTAGATACATTCTCTAGCTTCTTGAGAAGTAAACTCACAGAAGACTGGTGCTGTGGATTATAGATGTTGAATCATGTCAACAGTTTTATTCTCTAAGTGTGTGAAAGAAGGCTTGTTGGGTTTGTCTGCTTGTGAACCTGTAATCTGAAAGAGTTATGATTAGTGTCCTGAAGGGTCCTTTATGGGAATGGTCACCTGAGTTGATTTAATTCGGTGAGATTACTCACTCTCTGCTCCCATTTTTTATGATACTCATGGTAGCAGACCTTAATAAAAATGGTTTTCTGATTTTAAGAAAAAAACTGTACTGGCTACAGTTTAGTTTAAAAAATAAATGTTAATTGTAGGATACAAGTGACTCAAGAAGTTAAGAAAGCAGGTAGGTTACTGGTTGACTTACTGGTAGTGTCACTGTTATGCATATAAGGATGTCACAATGCCATCAAATGCTGCTGCTATCATGAGAGGTGGTAGAAGCGAAAGGAAAAGAGGAGGGGTAAAGGCATTTGGAAGAATGGGGATTTATTTTATTATTCCAAAGCCACCAGCTTGTAATTGAAGAAGTTCATGTAATCCTCCGGAGTGCTCAGTTCAGCGATAAGAGTTCACTGCGAGAGAGGTGAGAAAACTTGGAGTGATTTCCATTGGCTGGTAGTTGTACAGCCCCAGGCCTCCTGCTGAAGCCCGCAGCTCTTCTGTTGCTCCAGGCATTGGCAGCTGAAGAAGCCTTTGTGTAAGTCACTAAGAACTGTAAACCAAGGTGGATTAGTAAATAATACAGAGAGCGTGTATCAGTGGTAGATCCCTTACAGGACAGCGCAGGGGAAGGTTGGCTCGAAAAAGGTTTCACTCTGGTAAGTGGTAGGCAATGAAGTTTGGAATTTTAAAAAACTAAAATACAGGTGGATATAAATAAAATACAGAACTCAGAACAGCTGCAAAATATGAGACTGAACATTACAGTGGTCTTTGTGTAGTTTCAAAGAGAGTTAGAACTTGAATAACAGCATTGCAGTCAGCATATCAAGTGTATTCAAAAGATGTGAAACATGAATTCAGGAAAAATGCAGTTTCTAGTATATATGTGTAAACATACAGTGAGCATGTCGAAACGCCCACAGGCATGTGCGTAAAAGTAATTTGGGTTCAAGTCTATAAAAGCTTCAAGGAAACCCCAAATTTTAAGGCAACTGACAAACATTGAAACTAAGCGCCAAAATCTGCTGAGCTGATAACTGTTTGTTGCCATTCATCTGGTTACTTTCAGCTGGTTTGTGTTCATAGCCGTTCATTAGGCACAGACCAAATGATTATCAGCATTTGCCTTAGATACGTGCAGCCTGTTATGGCAACAAATCTTGAAAAGCACTTTGGCGTTTGTGCTCTGAGGGTCGCATTTTTATTAGCTAGTTAGATTCTTGCATTGAAGGCAACCCTCAGGAGTTTCTGTTAATTGGCTTTCAAATATGGTCATTTAATTGTTTAAGCATTGAACTTAGGCTTGACTACAGTGGTTAATTTTTAATTAAAATAAGCTTACTAAAATAACTTAGATTAAAATAGTTAGGCAGAAGCATATATCGCTCAATCCCACTCCCACTCTAATACTCCGTTTGCAGGTGGAACCTGGCATCCCTAGAGAGCCTCACTGGTTCCAAGGGACTGCCTGCCTGGAACTCATTACCAAAATGGGGCCTTAAAGATTAGAATATAATTTTACTTTGAAGTGCTGTAGTCTAAAATTCAGTGTCTGTTTGACTAATGCTTTCTTTGTACAAGTGAAGTCATTTTGATCAGGAGGAAGAATGTTTAATATTTCCTAATCATTGAATAGGGTCGCTGCTCTCAATTCAAACATCTCCAGTCCTTTCTCTTCTCTTTCTAGCTCAGTAATCGTGCCACCTGTAGTTTTTGAGGCAGAGGAAGAATTCCCAGTGCCACAGTAATGCTTTGTAGTTGTTCCTGCTGTCTTTGCTTTATTGGGTCTTTCTCTGTTGCTTCTGTTTTGTTAAAGTAGTATGACAATATTTCTTTCAATGACACTTCTGTTGAGATATTAACACTGTAATAAATGTAGCATCTAGTTTGTGTATGAATTTCTTTGCTACTAAACATCAGCATCCAATGCTCACTGCAATGATAGGAAGTAGATATAGCACTAGTACTTCAGGACAAGGTCTCGAAATGATTTTAGGAATTAAGCTACTTCTCAAAAAAAAAAAAAAGAAACTCACAACTGTACAAGAAATACAGATTTGTTTTTTATTTTATTGTCAAATAGTGGTTTGTAGTGTTTTAGGATTCTTGTGAGAAAGAATGGAATGTGTAATCCTTATAAAGCAGTTGCATTTAGAGAACTTTAAAGTTGCACAGAAAAGCGGTCACGTGAGGGAATATTTAATATTGCAGCTTACAGTTTACTCATTAAGAAAATGTCATTGTATAAATATCTTAAATGAGATTTTATAGCTATTGTGTTATAGTAACATAGCACCAGGAAGAACAATGCTTTAGCTGGAAAGTATTGGACTTGTATATTTCATTTTTTTCTTTTGACACATTGCCTTCCAAGTATATTTCATAGCTGATCTGCTCTTGCTTTTGTATGAGTAGCACAATTTAGTTGCAGGGAAGTAATTCTGGGTTAATCATGTGAACCCATTTGAAGTAGAAGAGAATGTTGCATTCACAATTCTCATGGAAATAACGATCAAGAAAGAGATACAAAGTTAAGTCCCTGGTTTGAAGGCTTAATTATTGATTTTGACCTTTTGAGAACTGTAGTTTTTCCTGTACTGAAACTTGACTACCAAGCTGGAGGTAGCCTACAAAGGAGGCAGAAGTAGGGAACGGTAACAAAATGAAATGGAGGTGTGCAGCTTCACAAGACATCAATTGAAATCTCATAAGATTTCACAGGAGCTGTGTAATTTGATGAATCACGTTGGAAAGATGAGTCATTTGAACAAACAATGTTCTGTGACTTAATGAGGTGGTATAGAAATAAGGAGATACCAGATGACAAGGAAATTGTGTAGCATTATAACTCTCCCCACCCCCCTTGAAATTTATAGCGTACATGCATCTTATGGTAAGCAACTAGTGTCTTAATGAGATGGAATGTTTTAACTGAAAACTGGTAATTGTTAGCAGAGGTGAAATCAGAAGGTACAGAGACGACCATGTTCTCCTGCATATGTACATTTGACAATCCAATAGAATTGCGTAGAAGAGAGAGATACAATTAAGAAGAGAGAGATACAAGAAGGTTTAGTTCTGCATTTTCGTCTATGAAAAGTAGTATCCATTCTCACTTCATACGTTTTACTCAGTATCTAAGTGTAGTAGAGTATTTCTACTTAGTACTCTGAACTTTGAACGAGGAGGCATTTCTTCCGTCATAAGCACGCGTTATATACGTGCTGGTGGGGCCGGGAAGCGTAGAAGTTGCCGTGCTTGGAGCGTGCTCTGCTTTGAATGATGTCTGCGCGTTCTCAGAGGGAGGAAGCCCATAAATATTCCAAGCAGATTTAGCCTGAGTACAGGGTTAAACTGGTAGATGAATGACATTTAAATGAGAGTGTAGACATTTACATTGAAATTCAGTGTCTAAGTTATGGTTTAGTTATTACATTTGACAGCACTTTTTAAAGAAACCTATGGTGTGAGAAGCATGTTTTACTAGTGGAGGTGTTTCCTCTAAAAGGCACTTAGCACATTTAGCAGTGTTACTTTGTATTGTGTATGGCTCTAGCTCGGCAGTGTTCAGATTCTGATTATTCCTTGGTGCTTTCTGTACTCAGTGCTTCTATTCTTTACTTGGATTATAATTCCTGTTCGGAACTGTGCTACTGTGCTTTTTTTTTTTTTTTTTTTTCATAAAAGGATGTTTTATAACTTCAGTCTATTTAAAAATTCCAAGGTAATCACTTTACTTCTTCCAAAGGTTTTCCAAGATCTAATGCTTCCTTTACTGCTTTTCTTTACAATTATATATTTTCCAATGTATGTATGTATCTCCTTCCCCAAGCATAAATCCTGCATTATACACACTTTCCCTCTGCAAAGGGTAAAATCTTAATTTTCTTTTTGTGAAAAGCTATTTTTCACTGATTCTACTGTAAACATTATGTTCAGAAACTTTCTATCCTTAACTTGTTAATAATCAGCTCTTTATCAGCTACATTATAACATATAACACAGCACTGATGGCTGTGCATCTCTGCTCTGGCTGCGAGTTGGACACTGGTTTTATACCATGGATAAACAGGAAGGGGATAATCCAGAGGGACAGTGGCTGACAGAACTGCTTCCCATTTGAAGAATGTTACAGTGTTAGTTATAATATGGCTGAAGACTTGAAACAATATGTTGAAAACTAGGCATTCCTTCATGTACCACCTCCTATACAGTCATAAAGCTTGGATGTAAGTCTTAAAACTTGGGTGAAGTTCCTTGAACCATATAACCTTGAAAAATGGAAAAATAAATACTGTGTAACTCCTCCTTCTGCCTACGATACTGCCAGAACCATACAAAATTTCTCATGCCTCTGCGTACGTGTTGTGGTGGGGTGCTAAACTTGGATCTGGTTTTGTTTGTAAGTGAAATTAGTTCAGCAGCTACTAGTTAAACTTACGTAGTAATTTACCTGGCAATATAGCAGGTGGCATTTCACCACAGAAAAAGATTAAGTTCAGCTGGGAGTATAGATTTATAGCAGGCCCCTTTCTAAAACCCTTCCTGTAAAACAGGGTTAGAATTCATTCACTGTTATGTACAGGAGTGTACCACATTCTGCTCACCTCAAAGCATTACTCTGTCATTTCCCACTTCTGGGTTTTGCTTATTGGTGGGTGGATGGTTTTTTTGTTTGTTTGCCTTAGCATGCAGTCAGGCAGTTCCACTCCATCGCCCAAAATATGCAAGTCTGAATGTCTCACCTTTTCACTTCGCACTTACAAAAAATTGAATAGATGGAGATTAAAATTTCAGAATCACACTTTGTTTATTAACATTTCAAAATGTGCCATTAAACAGTCCCGTAGCATATCTGCTGAATAGTAGAAGCTGAACATGTGAAGCAGTCTTCTCTTTGATCATGGCAGTTCTGCTCTGTGTTTGTTTTTATGGCAATATTGCAAATGTTGTCACCCTTTCATGCCCGAGTGTACAAACCTGGTTGTCTTATTAGTATTTTTTTAATCTAAGACAATTGTAAAGGTACAGCATTCAGAATACAACCACCAGTTCAGAATCATGAAATACTTTCCTGAAGTGTGAAAGTATACTCGAGATAGCAATGTAGGACTCATTTCATTTTTATCATAGTTGAATGAGGATGTTATTTCGTTGCTAAGTTATTTTTTAATTACTGCTAGCATGAAACTTTAATCATTCAATTATGTGATCTGCATTTTTTTTTTTTTTTAACCATTGCTCGGTCTTATTATTATTTTTTGACAGGAATCTCTCGGGATCTGAACTATACTTTTAGGCCAGTTTTATGGGTTTTGTGTGGAACAAAGTCTCTTGCTGTCTATATCACCCACAGCTTATTCTCTAACATAATTTTTATGTATTTTTTTTTTTTTTACAGGGCTTAAGTAAAAATAGGAAGTGAAAATTCTTTTATTTTCTTTAAGGCTTCAGAAGGAAACAAATAACAAAATGAACAATCCAGCTATTAAGAGAATAACAAATGAAATTATCAAATCACCTGAGGATAAACGAGAGTATCGTGGACTGGAACTGGCAAATGGCATTAAAGCACTTCTCATTAGTGACCCCACCACAGATAAGTCTTCAGCAGCACTTGATGTGCACATAGGTATTTAATGCATTTTGTGTTCATTATATACTTATATCATTAAAATGCTTTAAGTTTTGTTATCTTAATTGCAAATAAACTGGCAGGAGTGGTATCAAGTTGGTAGGTTAGCCTTTTATATTGTAATTTAGAGTTTGTTTAATTCTTTGACATATCAAGTTGAAAATTGAGAGCTAATTAAATTCTCTTATTATACTGTGTTTACTCAAGTGTAGCTCAAGTGTAGTCTGTAGAAAGACTTATTTTAATGAGCAAGTTTTGTGTTATGAAAGCTCTTTTGTAAGCAGAAAAGGGGCGGGTGTGAGTACAATTATTTCAGATTGCTCCATCTGTCACGTCAAACTTTTTTTTCCCATGTTAAATTGTTGATATGTTGAGGTGAGAAGATGCTGTAGTGCTGGAGGAGGTGGGGAGGCATACCCTAACTGCTATGATGCTTAAGTGTGCAAACAGAAATACTGGGAGTAGAAGGGGAAGACAGTATCCTTGGAGCAGTGGAAACCTTTTCTTTTATGTGAGGTATTTCTCAAACTGACATAGTTTCTCACTTGCTTTTGAAGTTGGATGCATGCACACATTACCAAAGCATCTTTAGTCATCCTCTTGCCATATTTGTGGTCGGGAGCTCTTTCTGTCGTTTGTTAGGACACAGGTAGTAGAGTAACTTTCTACTTAGAGTAGACTTCTGGCCTGCTTTATAGTGGGGATGTCTACACAAATCATTATATATCTAGTTCAGAGGATCCCAAATCTAGTTTTCTTTTATACTGTGACGATAGTAACCAACTGCAGTGTCCAGTTCCTGCACGTTGACTGGAGGAGATGTCTCTGTTGTCTTCACCTGTATTCTCCCATTGCACATTGTTGCACACTCCAAAGCAGGACTTCCATACTCAAACTTTGACACCTCTGGCTTCCATTCCTGCACACTGTTGTTGTCTTTTAAAGTGTCTGCCTTCACACCTACTAGCTGGTCAGCAATAGCTGCTTGTGTCCTAGCAATTAATTACAGGTTATCACTCATCCCCTAAACCACGGGAGAAACACCTCCTTAATTGTGGTTGTCAATTGCTGCTTTTTAATGTGGTGCAATTATTAAAATCAAGCTATAGAAGTCAGAACATTGTGATCTGCTAGGTCTATACAGATTATGAATCATGGACTTCAATTTAAATCTTGTCTCTCTGTTAAGCAATGCAAGCTCATCTGGAGAGGCAATTTGAGACACTAATTGGTTCAGTTACTCATTTTAAATTTCCTTTTTTTTTTTAAGATTGAGTTTAGTTGACTATATCTGCCAAATGTCTACTTAAAACTACAGGATTGGTATGATTGACTTAGGCAACATACTGTAATATAAAGCACTTTAAAAGACTTAAGGTTTTATCATTACTTTTTATGAATGCTTGTATGAAATTTTTCCTCCTGCAGGGTCCTTGTCTGATCCCCCCAACATCGCTGGCCTTAGTCATTTTTGTGAGCATATGCTGTTCCTGGGAACCAAGAAATACCCAAAAGAGAACGAGTATAGTCAATTTCTTAGTGAGCATGCAGGGAGCTCCAATGCTTTCACTAGTGGAGAGCATACAAACTATTACTTCGATGTGTCACACGAACATCTAGAAGGTGCACTGGACAGGTAAACACACTTTTATTTACGTGTAATCTTTCAATATGTTGGTGCTACTTGAAATTGCATAATCATAATTGCGTCCTCATATTTTTTTCATTATGGTATTAAAGGAGGGGCTGAGAGCACTGTCTTGTTATGACTGATACCAGCTGATTTTCCTTTCAAAAGTTTTGCTCAGATTTTTTTCAGCTAGCAGAATCTTTGAAGTCCAAGGATTGTATTTACACTGAATATTTTTGAAAATGTGAGGCAGAGAATGGGATCATGAACATATGCATTGTGCAAATACTCTGTGTATCATCAAATTCTTCTTTGATAGTGTAAGAAGGATGAATTCTAGAAACAAATTAGGATGCCTTTAGTAAAGGGAAATGACTGAAACCTCTGCACTTTGTGGGAGGGGACAGAAATTGAAATTGTAATCAGTGAGATAAAGAGAATAGATCTTCCCCTTGGTAAGAAATGTTGTTCTAGGAAACTTCCCCCTATCCCCCTCCGTCCCCTCCTTATGCAATAGAATTTCTGTGTTGATGATCAAGTTGTTCACACTTTTCGTAAGGAGTGCGCTCTTACTAACATTTGTTCCTTGTTTCCTGGATGTCTGACAAGATAGATTTGATTTGCAAAATGAAGAACCTCTTGCAGCTAAACTTCAACACAGCAGAAGTTTTCAATGTATGATTTATGATGTAAGGTTGATTCTTGTAATACTTTATATGATGAATATGTTGTGGTCTGCATTTATAGATAAAGAAATTGAGAAATAAAATAGTGAATCAGTGTCAAAACTGTTAAGGAATTTGCAAATTATGCATTAAAAAGTAATCAATTTTCAGGAGGGGGTAAGCTTCATATTCTGTTGTCATTTATGTACAGTACTCTTGACTTGACCTGAAAAATTTCTGTTCAGATTTGCCCAGTTTTTCCTGTGCCCTTTGTTTGATGAAAGCTGCAAAGATCGGGAAGTGAATGCTGTTGATTCTGAGCATGAAAAGAATCTGATGAATGATGCCTGGAGGTTGTTTCAGTTGGAGAAGGCTACTGGAAACCCCAATCATCCCTTCAGTAAATTTGGAACAGGTTTGTCGGAATATTATTATTCATCCATTGTTCTGTATAATATATGTAGTGTTATTGTTTATATAAAATTGATTAAGACTGGACTGAAACAATTCCCCTTTTTTTCCCCTCCATACATGGTTATTGTGATGCTTTATTACATTTTCCACATGGTAGACCAAACCAAGCTAGACAAAAACATAGGAAACAGAGTGATACAAAACTTGAGGGACAGTGATGAGACATCCTTTATAATTCTGATAATTACTGCAGTGGATGCTGTTTTCCAATGACTGGATTTGTCATAATTTGGTACTGTAAGTCTTTGTGCGTGGCAAAGAGAATGGAGTGTGTTTACATTGTTATTAGCCACATGCTCTTCTTGCTAACTAGTATTCTATTAAGACTAGGTGGCAGTGACTGGGTCAAATCAGAAAGATTAGCAAAGTAACATGACATTTACTGAATAAGAATATAAAATCAAAATCTGAAGGCATAAAACACAGCAGCAGCAGATGGCTAGGTAAACTAGTCTTGGACAAATCCCAATCCNTTTTTTTTTTTTTCCTTCAGGCTTTATTAATCACTGAATGCTCAGTAACCATGTAAAATAAACACCCCAAAACCTCAACTCAAAAAGCATTAAAGTAGCATGCCATGGTTATGGCTAAAACCACAACTGTTTGACAGTTTGGCAGGAGTTTAATTGGATTTGTTTTTGTCAAAGTTATTTTCTACATGAATTGCAAGTTTATTTTTGAAACTGTCAGAGTAATAGGGCCATTAATTCAGGCACTGCACTGTTTAAGCCCTGAGCAGGAATGTTTTTTGTGGCTGGGTCAGTTTGCTGAGTGAATAGATGATACAAATATTGGGTACCTTAGGGTGATGGGAGGGCAGATAATGAGCTTTAAGGACTGTCGTCTTCCTCTGTCCCAAAAAAGAGAAGAATATTTTTGCACCTGATGATGAAGGATATAGGTGAGGGGCTGGCAGCCAGCTTCTGCAAGAATGTGTTGTTCTGTTTTTGTGAAGAGAGGCAGTCTGAAACAGGGGAATTATAACTATATTCCCCAAACAGGTGAATTTGAAAGTGAGTCTTGGAAATCGCAGGCAAGCATCCAAAGTACATTGTGTAATCTCAGAGGGGTGGAATTTGGCCTTCCTGAATCAGCAGATAGTTTTTTTGCTGTTACTGAAGAGATTAATTTTAATTTCTGTGTAGCACTCAGGAAACATTAGTGGAAGTTGCAGAAATAGTTTTCTACAATTTAGGAAGGTTTTATAGCTGACACAAGTGAAATGTTTTCATGGGGAGAATACCTGAGACATGCTCAAATTTAGTAGCAGTAGTCATATTCATCTCTCCTTAGTTTAGGCTCTGATACTGAAATTAAATTACAGCGTGTAGCCTTCCTGTACATCTGACTTAGCAAAGCTAGAGCCCAGCTTTCTTGTTTTTTATTTACCCAGAGTTGTTAGCTGTGATATGGTTTTCATGACAACTGCAGCGGTTCTCTTCCTCTTTAATCATGTTCCTATACTGCAGCAACAGCTCAGCTGTTCATGAAGCAGAAGCTGAACACTCACAATTTACAAACCATGTTTTGAAATCAGTAATTATTTCATTTTGTCTTAATATACTAGGCTATAATTTGTGGCACGCACGCACACAGTGTCACAAATAATTTCACGCAGTGATTCCTGTGAAAAGTGTGTGTGTGTGTGTATTTATGCAGGAGTAAAACCTAATCCCGATGTGCCAAAGAAAAACATTTTCCTTCTTCTGAATTAAACCCTGGGCTTACTTGCATTGCTTTGAAATAGCCATTCAAACTAAAAAAATAATTTGGAAGACTGAAACATCCTAGATTCTTGAGGAAGATGCAGATTGAGAATGGAAATATTTATTGTTTCTGGTGAAAATAGAGAATATTGATCCAGTTTACTTGTTATAATGCATAGTAATTCTTTTTAAAATGACTGTCCGTCTGGATGAAAGCAGATTCATTCATATATATTTTTCTTTTTTATTTCTAAAATCATAAACCACGAGTATACATGTGATCAACAACCTGTATTGTTAAATTTTATTTTATGTTACAGGGAACAAACTCACTCTGGAAACTAGACCAACCAAAGAAGGAATAGATGTAAGACAAGAGTTATTGAAGTTCCATTCTACTTATTATTCATCAAATTTAATGGCTATTTGTGTCTTAGGAAGAGGTGAGAGCTCAGAATTTTTCTGTTGGTTGGTTAAGAATTTAAATGTATTTATGTTCATAAAGAAGAAAATGAAGTGTATTCAAGTCTGAAGATCAACAAAAGGGGAAAAAAGCTAAGCTTGTACAGACTGACCAAACATTATGTTATGTTTAGTAAAGTCTCCAGAGCAACTTGCAATGTATAAACTTAAGTGTTTATAAGCTTACAATACAAAAACTAAGCTGAAAATTTAAAATCCATTATCAAGTCTCCAGTTGCTGTCCTTGTATGTTTCTTATGAAGACTGACACCTCTCTGTTTTCAGATGAGGGCTTTTGATACCATTTTCATATTTTAGACTTGTACATACCGTGTTGTCAAAGGATAAACCTAATGTAACATTTAGATAAAAAGCCTTTACTTCAGTTTATTTCTGAAGGAACTTAACAGACATTCCAATTGCTTAAAACCTTCCACAGTCAAGATTGTATATGGGCTTGCCAAAAGCTTAATAACAGTGTGTTGAAAACTGCTTCTTGAAAGTATGCTGATAGATGAGTATTTGTATGGTGTTTTACAATAATGCTTGGATGGTGAGTATGAATAGAATAACATTTATTAGCGAAGTGGAAAACTTTCTTTACAGCCCATTGTTTACAGGGCACCGCGTTTGAAGCAGATTCACAAAGCATATCTGTATAATTTTAATCATAGAATATAAATGAATTGTTTCTTTCACAGAATCATTTAGGTTGGAAAAGACCTCTAAGATCATCCAGTCCAACCTATATCCAGTCCTAACCTCTCTCTTGTAGATTCTAAGATGGGCAGACATTGTGAGGCTTATAGTTCTTAGCCAAATCCAACTTTTTTATATATATTCACTGTCAAATCAGTACCAGGCTCCCTGATTCCTCTCAAGTTGTTTTATTATTAGAGCTCACCTGCTTTAATATCCCATATTGTTAAGAATACCATGATTTCTTTTTCACTGTTGCAGGCTGCACAGTAAAATGTATTAGAATTTTTTTAAAGGTGCAGTATTGGGTGTGTTATTGGTAGGTACGTATGTAATACAACATGGGCTAAATATATTTCCTGTGTGAGAATGTCTTGTGATTCTGTGATTCTCCTGACAGCAGTGGAAACTTTATGCAAATAAGCACTGTGATATTTTGAAGACAGCTTGTAAATATTTTTCATTTGGGGATTCTTCCTTTCAATTTTGTAAAATAAATAAATAGAATTTTGAGAGGTAACTTTCAAGCTTTTTGTAGTCTGCTTGTATACAGAATGCCATGCAACTACTCTTATTCATCATACTTAAGTAGTTGTCACTGTAAGCGTGAAGTGCTATTTGGGTAAAAGTTGCATCTTACTTTCACTGAAAAGAGACATAACTTTTCTCACTCTGTTATTTGTTCAAGCAGCAGAATTATGCAATTGCTTTTTTTTGAGGGCTTGCTTCTAAAATCAGATTTGAAAATTGGTACGTTCCAGGTACTTCCTTTATTTTTTGTTTTTTGATTACGGGGAGCTCTACATATAAAAAGCAAGCTGCAGAAAACAAATGTTAACACAATTCCATAAATGCTCTGCTAAAACACTTTGCCATCAATGTAGCAGTACTGCTAATAGATAAATAAATAGTTAGAAAATGTTGCACACTAAGTCCCCTGTAATCTTCTTTTGTGCATTCTGATATAAACTCTGTGCAGCCTAATTGTCTGATTTTTCCCACCACTTGTATATAAGTAAAATGAATATACAATACGCACCTGTGAAAAGTGGTGAGAATCAGAATATGTCTCGTAAATACCAATAAATATTCAAAACAAAACTTTGCTGAAATTAAATCATGAAGTTCAATTAAAAATATCTAAGATTTTTTAAAATTCATCTAGCAAAAATAAAATCTAATCAAAAGCAAAATTCACTGAATAATCATGGAACAACTTTAGTATAGCAGTTCCCATGTTAAGTTCCTCTTAAATTCTTGCTTCTTCAGTAAGAATCACCCTGGCAACTGGAAATCTGTCCTAAAGAAAACACTCACAGTAGCTGTGAAGCTTAAATGATTGTGTTCTTTGCTGCCCATATTGGGGTGGCATTTTTGTTTAGCTTTACAGAAACTTGAGTAGGAAAACTTGAATTCGGAATTCTCATATTTGAATGTAGCTGAATTGTGTACTTACTGATTTATAAGGAAGCTATTCCATTAACCAGAAATATTATTGTGAAGTTGTTGGTTAAAGAGGGAAAAAGTTGTTTTATGTTTAGAATTATTATCCTGACAATGTAATTTTGATATAAATGTGATTGAAGATTTGCCATTAAGGTGGCAGTAATGTATTCCTTTTTTTAACTAAGAAACAAACTTTGGAGAGAAAAATAAATTTGGAAGTAGATCTTTGAAAATCATAGTTTATTGCCTTTAGTGGCCAAGTTAAACAGGTTAGCAGGTTGATAGAATGCAACTGGTTTTCATTTTAGCATAGAAAAATGCAAACTTTAGCCTTGATTGACATTCTAATGAAGTAAGCCTGTAACTTTCTGCAGTTGAGTGTTACTGGCTCACTGGTTACTGGTTAGGGTTAAGCTTCAAAAAGCATTACCAATACATATTAAATCTAATGCCCAATACTATCTCATACTGTAGATGCAGTCTTCAATACTTTTTTTCTGATGTGGGTAAAAAAAAATATGAATCTTTAACAGAATTATGTGCAATTCACAAAATCTTAGTATACAGTGAGCCATCTTGGTTTGCGCTGCTTTTTTTCTCTGCAGCGCTCTGTCAGTGTCATATAGGAGCAAGCTTATGTTGGACAGGAAAGATTCCGCTTTCTAAATTTATGTGGGATTGTTTTGAGTAACAAGGCGACCACTTTTTGAAATCTTTCAAGGATTGAGGTTGTACTTTGAGGCATCTTAGAAACCCCAATTTTTCCTTTAAAGGTGTGTGCTAAAAAAACTTGAAGGATGAATCTCTTATCGTATTCTTACTGTAAGAAGTGCTCTAAAATGCATCTGTTTTAAGCAGACAGCTATTTTGAAGGCAATAATTCATCTTTATAGATGCTTTAGGTGCTTTCATGCACAACATCAAGTTCTTACCACAGATGGTCTTCCTATCATTTTTGGAGAGTATTAGAGTCACTAGAATGCAACTAGAAGGGATGTAAAAGTGGAAATGCTTAAACAGGTCACAGATGTGTGTATGAAATTATGAGGCGTTGACCTCAGATGATGCTGGCTCTCAGTGAGTGTGAAGTACTGGAGGTAAGCTGAGGCCAAAGAACATCAAATTTTGACAAATGCACTTTTACTCTGGAAAAATTAGCAACTGTAATTCCATGTCCCTTAGGCTTTTTCTGGAATGTTTATTTTTGTAATGTTCAACATTTGACATGTCTCTTCTGTATAATCCGTATCTTCCCCAGAGAATATTCAAAATCCAAGTTAGCTGGAAACTTCAGATAATGATTATGCTTCTTCTAATGTTTCTTTATTGTAGAATCCTTGGATGAGCTGACTTCCTTAGTGGTGAAGTTATTTTCAGAAGTAGAAAATAAAAATGTCCCTATACCAGAGTTTCCTGAACATCCTTTCCAAGAAGAACATCTCCGGGTAGGTATAGAGATGCACCTTCTGTCAGGAGTATATACCTTAAGTGATGGTTTTTATGTTACAGTAATACATTGTGCATGCACTTCACTATTTTTGTATCAGTGTCCCTGATAAGTTCCATATTTCTTTCCTCATTTTTCCACCTGCCTGAATGTAGTTTGTACAGTTTATAGTAAAGCTTTTATGTTTGGTTGCAGCTGTAAGCAACTGTGAGATAATTAATTCTGTGTTCACATCATGAATGGCTAAAGTGTTGCCCTAATTTTTATGTACCTCCACTTTCAACCAGATTTTGTTGTTATGTAATAAAATGTGTGTGTATGAAGGGGCCGTGATATGTGCTCCTGAAATGAATAAATGAGATTGAGTGAGTGTCTGTTTATGGATCTCCTTCTTTGTTTTCACTTTCAGCAACTTTACAAAGTGGTACCTATTAAGGACATCAGAAATCTTTATGTCACATTTCCTATACCAGACCTTCAGAAGTACTATAAATCAAATCCTGGCCATTACCTTGGTCATCTGATTGGGCATGAAGGCCCAGGGAGTCTTTTATCAGAGCTTAAAGCCAAAGGTAAGCTCTTTGAAAGTAAAGAATTAAAAATTAGTTAATTACACAATTCTTGAAAACTTATTTGCGTTTCGCTTAAAATTGACCTCTATATGTTAAATTTGAAGTCCCCAGCTATTTGAGTAATTTGAGTTGTAAATCATTCCCCGCTTTATTCTTGTTTCTGTGGTGCGTAAAAATGAATAAATATCAAGTGCCCTGACTATTGAAGCTACTATTTCTTGTACTCCCTTTCATCCACCCCTGTTTAGAGAGACATATGAACTTTGCCATACTGATCTTGTCTCTATTCTGTCACTGACTTAGACTACTGACAGCTCTCTTAATGTCTGGAATAGTACAAGGGTGTACCTTTCATTGTTGTTCATTATATTACTGTGTTCCAAACAGAATTAAATTACCTGGTGACCTATTGAGCTTGAGTTTGTTTTAGCACCATGAGCACAAAATCAGATAGGCCAGATGTTTAACTTGCCCTGTTGCTATAGATGATGAGGAATAGAAGGGGAACTTGTAATGTAGTCAAAATGTCCAATAAAGGAAAAAGGAAAAAAAAAAAAAGTAATGTTGCCAAAGCATGCAAAGAAAGTAGTGTAAATATTTACAGATATGTTTATGCAACATATTTTCTCTTTGATTTCATAGGATGGGTATATACTCTTGTTGGAGGACAGAAGGAAGGTGCTAGAGGTTTCATGTTTTTCATCATTAACGTGGACTTGACAGAGGAAGGACTTTGTAAGTGAAGCACTATGTCTGCATTCCATGTTAGTCCTGATCTGGGCTTGTGTTTGTATCCAAAGAGACTAATTGTGTTTACAGCTTGAAAGACAATGTATTTTAATTAACTGGTTATTCTGGTTTTGGATCCCCTCAGTATGTTAACACACTTCATCTAACATAAGAAATAAACTTATTTGAAGTAGTATTGAAGTATTTCATTAAATAATTATTTTAAAGTAAACTACTTTAGAAAAAAAGCTGTTAATACCTTTGTGTGCTACTTATTCATGCCATTTAGACCTGAGTTAAATTATATTATAAATCAATATCTTACTGTATGACATGTTCAAAGCAGTTCTCAGAATTAGATGGGGACCTAACACTTAATTTTATGTCTATGAGTTATCATATTAACTTTTTCAGTGGGATAGCATATGTATTTAAACATCAGGATGTAATTCAAAATACAAACTTTCTTATTTGTTTTCATCAGAATTATTTCTTTGTGTAGAATTGAGTGAATTATTAAGCAAGCATTTTTTTTCTTTCTAGTGCACGTTGAAGATATTATTTTGCACATGTTTCAATATATTCAAAAACTACGTACAGAAGGACCTCAAGAATGGGTTTTCCAAGAGTGCAAGGTACCGTGATGGATACTTGAAATATGCAGCAGTAGTATTTTTACAATTTTTTGGGATTATAACTAGAACCATATTCCTTGGCTGTGGAAACAGCCTTTAACAATTGCATGGTAATTACATTTCTTAACTTTAAAGGTGTGTTTTCTGCAACATGACACAAATAATGAGTATGTTGAGACTATGTCTTAATGTAAATGTGAAATGCTCTTACAGAGCTATGAGTTAACGTTGTGTTATGGCATAATGGAGGCACAGGAAGAAGTGTCTTACCCTGTCTGTCCATAAGGATTTGGCACTGGAACATTATTGATTGTATCAAAGTTGAGGTGTTTTCAAATTATCAGGAAATATCGCGAAACATCAGGAAATTATCATGAACTATGAGACAGATCTCTTACTATGAACATGACTTACAAGACACTCATTTTTGTTCAGCATAGAGTTTTTTGGTAATAAGGCTTCGTAACACTTTATGTTGTGAGAGTCTCAAGTTGCTCATGAGTTTCGTGCAACTTGAATATTACTGAAACCTCTTGCGTTAGGTATCCGTCTCAGATTGAATGCTACTATAAAATGAATACAACAAAACTAGCCGTTAATTATTCTTAAAATGGTTTTCAATATATACTTTTCAACCCTTCTTACATTGTTTTGTAGGATCTAAATGCTGTGGCATTCAGATTTAAAGATAAAGAACGACCACGAGGTTATACATCAAAGCTTGGAGGAATGTTGCATGTAAGTGACTTTTTTGTTTGTTTATTTGTTTTGTATTTTGGACAATATATTAATTATTTAGTGGTATGTTTAACCATACGCTGAATAAACACGGGTATGTGCAAAGTTCCTTTGCACTTTTTGAGCTTAGCAAGTTAATATCATGCTGCATAGCTCTTACCATTGGCAGTCGGTAAGTCATGTTTACTTCCCATTCTACCATTTTATACTTCTCTACTCGGTAGAACTTATTTTACAGTGACTGGAGTTGCTATTTGATTTGTTTCAGTGTTTCTTAACACACATGTACCTTGTCATTCTGTGCCTAGCTGAAAGCTAAATGTTCTCTACAGAAATAAAATTTTATCATAAATCTGGGTACTATGTTTCTAAATGTTTCTATAGTTAACAATGTTGAAATATTGCAGTAAGCAGAAATGTTAATGTTAAGATAGCAAATCAGAGATGGTTGTCTCTTCTAATGTGGATTATGTATTGGTACTGAAAGAATCATTGTGTAGATGATACTTGGTCTTTATACTTCTTACAAAATCCAGTTCCCTCATTTTGCACTGAAGGAAGATTTTTGTCAGTTCTCTTTTTGTTTAGTGAAACTCGTACAACTTCTATAAATTGCAGCCATTCCCAATGCACAGCTAATGTCTATGCGTACTCAGAGGCATTTTTTGTTTCTTTGCAGGAATTCCTGTATGTGCTCCTACAACTTTCATTTGTAAAGTCTAAAATAGCAGTCTTCTATTTCAGAATTGTCTTTCTGTTTACTAAAAGCATTAGACACCTGAAAACAGTTAAATAAATATTTAAAGGAGCTCCTATTTTGGTTGCTATTTCTTGCTTTTGCTTTCTCAAATGCATAAAATCTCTCTAAGATCTGTACTTCGTCTGTCTTCTAAAACAGTCTTTCAGTGGTCCGTATTTGTTAGATCATTCCTGATTACAATTACTGGCTCCAAAAATCAGGTCAGGAAGCTGTCAGCAGTGTTCCAAAGAGCAGGGTATCAATTCAGGCCAGTGTTTTTCCTTTGCTATTCTGTGCAGTATAAATGATCATTTTGATTCTGCCATTGGTTGCTTAAACACTAATAGAAAAATAACTGTTCTGGTTCTCTTTGCTTTCCTCTGAGTCGTACCAACTTTATGCTCTGAAGTAACCAAGCTAGAACTATTGTTTGGTGATTTCTTATGCTTATGAATACAGAATGTTTTTCATAACTTGGAGGAGAACCTGTGTATAAGTTGGCATGAACAAATGTGATGTCATAAGTTGTTACATATTTGTCAAAAGGATTAAAAAAAAACCTTTTTATTCAACAGAACAGAATTTTGTATGTAAAGCACATTTGTGCTGGTGTAAGGAGTCAGCACTAAAGTGTTGCTGTCACATCACATTTCCTGTTTGTCATGTGTAGGCTTGATGTTTTCCAGATAGTTGTTCCCTAGTTTGCTATGCCTTTTTTGTTTTGTTCTGTTCCCTTAATTGTATCATTTTTTAAATTTCATTTTAATTGTTATATGTAGATTAATTTAGGCCAGAGCATAATGTAACTAAAATAAAACACATTTTCAGAAAAGTAATCACAGAATCACAGAATAGTTGGGGTTGGAAGGGACCTCTGGAGGTTTGTTCAACCCCCCTGCTCAAGCAAAACAAAAACAAAACAACGAAGAAAAAAAATGTTTTTCTTCTGTTTAATTCCATTTGGTGGGTAGAGTATGGCTTGTGTTTTGTAAAGGTAATAACACCATAGAATTGTGGTCACTAATTCTGTGTTACCTTGGTAATTTCAGATTAGAAGTGTGTAGGTTTCTTTAAGTCTCCCCTTCAAATTGCTTAGGCTGCTTAGCCTTTTATGCAGAATGCAGCTAAACGAGCATTCTTTGGTCTACTACAAATGTTTCGAACAAGACCTTTCAAATTTTGTGCTTGACTGATATATTTGATAGCATTAGCATTTGAATGTTTTGTAACATAGGTTTGGTTTATTGTCCTTGTGTCTTTTTTTCGGTTCCCCCCCCTTCCCTCACCCCACTCTTTCTCTTTTCCAAAATGCATAGTATCAGTTACTCTGTGTTCTGGAAGTCATTCCACTGTAGTTTTATGTATAACGTATGTAATTCGGAAAGCCTTCTTAAGGTAATTCTGGTCAAAAAAACAGTATAGCTGTATGGCAAAATGCTAGTGATGTTTGGTGCCTAGTGTTTAGGCCACCTCTTTTTTTTTTTTTTATTTCATAAGACTTCCCAAGTTTTCCTGTCATCCCTACTAATCATTTTCAGAGGAGTTTTATCTTTTTTTTTTTCTTAATATAATGAAACTTTGAGACAAGGTACATAGCAATTTTTTTCAGATATACAGTAACTTGCTCACTGACATGTAGGCATGCACATAATTCCTTGTAAATAATTCAGCTACTTCTATAGTCAAATGTATCGGTTGCTATGGTGGAGTACAATAGAATCATAAACAACCAGATAAAAAAGCAGTGTGTTCTATGCATTTCAAATGCAATCTCATTTGATATTTTTTTTAATTTGACTGTTTTTCTAGAAATGGAACTAACCTCTCTTGTCTTCCAATTTGATGAAATGTACAGTTTGGGTCCCTTGCAAGTAAAAATACACAAAAATAGGGGAAAGGTATGAATCATTTCAAGGAAAAACTGTAGAGAAGGTCCAGAGCTGCCTGGCACAGTGAGACATTGGAAACATCTGTTCTGGGAGGCAACAAGTCAGTAGCTGGGCTCTCAACTGATAGTTTGTACGGGAAGTTCTTGTCATTGGTGTATGTTGGTGATAGCAGCAAAAAGGTGTAGTTCAAACAATTTGGTGAAATCCCTCAAAGAAATGTCTTTCCTACATTAAATTTCAGTTCTGGCATGGCTGTCTACTAGTTCTTCCCAAAATGTACTATGTGTAGACACAGAAAATTTGCTAGAAAATCTTAGAGATTTTCAGGTTAAGCCTAAGTAAAAAATGTTAGAATTAAAATTGTGTACATTTGTATTATGCTTTTAGATAATTAAAAAATACTTTCCTTTAAATTACCGTTTTAAAAAAAAAAAAAAGAAGAATTCTTAGGGAATCCTAAAAAAAAAAAAAAAAAACCACTTTTTTTTTGTTGCTGTTTGCTTGTTTTGTTATATTTTGTTTTTCACAAATGCACTCTAACGATTACTTGGTGTTCTTCTATCTTTAAAAATATCCTCCAGGGGTCAGCATTTACCATGTTAGTTTTACATTAGTTCAAAACAGTATTTAAAGATGGGTGACTTTTTGTTTTGAAACATGCAATGTTTCAAGAGAAAAGTATAACAATGTGCAATATATAAAAGTACCTAGTGTAGGAAGAAATGTGATCTACATAATTAAAATGCTACTCTGTCTTCTTTAGTTTTAAGAGAGAGAGATTTAAAGAGATCTCTGCACTTCTAATCTGAAAGTATGAAGTTGACACAGATTTAATGACTAGAAATCTACACTTTCATTTCCTTTACAAAACCAGTTTTTTCATGCTCAGTTTTTGTTTAATTCATCTACATGTGTCTGGGCTTTGTCTTTTAGTATTATCCTATAGAAGAAGTATTGGCTGCTGAATATTTGCTTGAAGAATTCAGGCCTGATTTAATAGAGATGGTACTGGATAAATTGAGACCAGAAAACATTCGGTAAGTTGAATTACAGTAACTTGTATTTTAACCCAAATATTATAAGAAAGCAGATGAACTAACAGAAACACAAGTTCTTAGGTGTTTCTTACAGCTCCAAAGTAAATTTCACTGTAAAAGAGTTGTTCTGTGTGTTAATGAGATTTCTTTATGCTCCCTGTTGAAAATAAGTACTCTAAGTGTATGTGACTTTCGCTGTTCAGGCAAAAACATCCTTTCAGTCTATGGTGGGATGTCTTCCGAGACTGCGGTTGTTTTTAGGAAAATGATTATTCAGAATAGGTCAACTGTAATAGATCAACTTAAATTCTTGGGGCATTTTTTAATGGAACTTTGCCAAAAAGATAATTTACAAGTGGAGGAATCTGGAAGTGGTAGAGAAGAAAATTAGGGCAAGGTAACAAAGCTCTAAGTGTTAGTTGAGGGGGAGGAAGGGTCAGGCAAATGGTAAATAAAGAGAGGAGGAACCTGGGACAAGAAAGCTGGCAATGGAAATCACGGGGGTATTGGTAGGTCTGGAGAACAGTTATCTCCATCAAGGATGGAGAGAAGGGCTGACTACTGGAACTGCTGGGGTGGGAGGTGTGGGTTGGATAAAGAAATGAGAGGGGTTCAGGAACTGGGTCTAGTAGGCAGAATGGTGGTATGAAAGCAAGCCTAGAAGAAAAAATTGCTTCAGGCTTAACAAGGTCATTAAGCTGAGAGTCCTGAACCATGGAAATGTGGCAAAGAGAAGAGGTCTGAGATGGGACAGCAGCAGAACTGATGGGACCAAATTTGGAGGAACAGAAAAACCAGGTCCGACTAAGTATGATGTAGTCTACCAAGTGCAAACAAACTAGTTTACCAAGTCTTGCTATTTTTTTCATACCTTCTGCAGATGTATGCTTTTTATTATTTTATTTTATTTTATTTTATTTATTACCTTTTTCCCCATACAACTTCTCTTTCAGTTCTTAAAGAATAAAAATGTTCTGGAATTACATAGTAAGAGCCCAGTACCATGTATTGCTTTGCCTGACCTAGCATGTAGTTGGAAGGTGTGTAATGAATTTATGGGGTGCCATACAATATGAAGAATTTAAAAAATAAGTAAACGTGTACTTTATTTGGATTTCTTTATGCCTCGGCTTGCTATCTATGAAAATGATGTCTCTTGGGAAATTTTAAAATATCCCAAGTTAGTTGCTGTAACACTGAGTGCTGTGGAAATGACATTTTAGTAATTACACTCATTTAGAGAAGGAGGTGAATATCAGAAAGAGAAGTCAGGTCATGCATTGAGCAAAAAAGACAAAATATCAAATAACTGCTTCTCAGTTGTCCTGCAATATTTAAATTTGTATGCGTGTATATTTATATGTGTTTATGATTTAATACAATCTAGTTACTAGAAAGGGAGAGAGCAAATCAAGGTTACCTTGTCAACAATTATACTAGCACTTTGCAGTCTGAATTTTTTTTTTTGCAATTTAGCTGTTCTAATACAGCTTTTGTGTATATTGTAGCAACTTATCATATTAAATTTAAATTTTGTAGAGATTCTAAAATGTATGGAAACAGAAACAAGGTGTTGCTTATGATTCTGTGCATCAGTCTTAGTGTATTTGAACATCTGTTTGTTGAGTGTTTTGGAAGGCAGATATATGTTACCAAAATAGTGAATTTTTTGCTCTCTTTCTGAATATATTCTATATATAATCTTTGTACGGTGTTGTATATAGAAGGATAACGAGGCATGCCTTCACATGTTTTTAGAGCATATATATTTCAGCCTTCTGAAATTACTATGAATGACTTAAAATTTTGGACATGAATCTTCGCTATATTTGTTGGTATGACAAACTCTCTTGTGTTTTCACTTAGTTTATGCTGTGTGTTACTTTATTTTCAAAAAATGGTATATTTCAAATAATTATTGTGTAAAGTAGGATAAAATTGGATTATGATCTGTATTTGCAAATGTCATGGGTTCTGCTGTTTCTGGGGTATATTGGTAATGATAAAATAAATGGAGCTGCCTATGTCAGTGACAGTAGTTGCCATAGTAATTAATGCCCTTTAAAGAAGGGCCTGTGTCTTTGTATGTGGGTGTGCGTCTATGTGTAATGTGTGTGGGATATTGCAACTGAAGCTTGAATATTTGGAGAGATCATATTTTGAATGAGCAAAACTTTAAAGAAAATTTGCCAGGTTCTCTTCCCTATTGTATTAAATACTTCTATTTGAATGTATTTTCATGTTTATCTACTGCCTAAGTTCTTGAAAATTAGATACAAAAGCTTACTTTTAATATATAGACAGATTTTAGTAATTAACAGGGAGAATACATAAATACTTCTCTTAAAGCTTAACCAGAAATTCCACACAAATTTGAACTTCTGACTGGTTTTAGAATTGTTCAGGAGTAATTTTTTTTTCTGTGCCTTTTATAAATTATGTCTTGCAGTGGTTTAGTTTTTCTTGATTTGAAACACTGCTTTGTATAATAGATTTATTTATTATTTGCTTTACATAACCTTAGTGGAATTCACTTGCAGTAAGGACTTTCCTTCGCATATTTATATTGGGGTAGCTGTATTCAGAGTTAGAGACTACTGTTAAGTGTCTAAAAAAAAAAAAAAAAAAAGTTCAGCTTTTTGACCATGTTATTTTCTTAACAAATTGTGTTTTTAAAAAGTATGGAAAAATATCCATACTCACAGATGGTTGCAAGTATCCATATGCTCTTCTATTTGATTGAGCCATAACAGGAAATTTTTATATTCTCCTCCTGCCCCCGCGCACTATTTGTTGCATTTAGTGGCTTCATTTCCCCAAGAGAGAAACCTCTTTAAGATATAAGTATCATTTTTACTTGTTCAAACTGCGTTGGGTTTTGCCAGCCATCTGTGAAGACAAGGCATGTGTCTCAATCTTAGCTGAAAAATGTAATTTTCCTGTTATTTCCAATACAATTTTTTCCTCATCATCTGCAGTAGAAATGCTCTTATTAAAATGTAAGAAGTTAATGACTCATCAGATTAAGCAACTAAAGAATGTTTTCCCTGGATCATAAATAGATTCTTTTCCTTTTTTGATATCCAAAGTGCAGCATTAGTAGAATCCTAGACGGAAAATTTCTTAAGGGCCTGAATTTCACAGATAGTGAACAAACAGTTATTTCAGTGTAGTTGTTGATGCTCATCCCTGAGGATAAACGTTACAAATATAGTATGTATGCATTTCCTTTTTTTTCTTGCATTGTTATTTAATGAAACATTTTGAAAATCACAATTTGTTCACTTATTTCCCATCACAAACCATTGTTTTTGTAGGGACATTGAATATAACTGAGTAACTAAGAACTACAACAGTTTGCCTGTACAAGAATGTGTATATTGAAGTAAATTGAATTTATAGTTTCAACTGTGCTCCTTTTTTCATGAATGGCTCGGAATTCTAATTGTACTTGTTTAGTTTAAGTATGTTATAAGCAGGTGATATTAAAGATTGCCTATTTTGCACTTCCAGTGCATTTCAGCACTGTCTTAAACCATGTGGATGTTCATAGTTCCAAAGAGCACAGCACAGGAGTGAAAAGGAATAGTCGGGAACTTTAAAGATACGTCATGATGCATTTAAATAACTGCATTGCATTGTGTTTCTACCTGTGGTGCTTCCTTTCCCCTTTTCTTTTCCTGTCCTGCTGTTCATTGCTGTAGGTGCTTGTTTTAGGCTGTGAGTTGGAAGCAGATGAAATACCTTTCGTTTTGTTTCATATGGTTGTAGGCATTTATTTATTTATTTTGAGAGCTCAAAATGTAACTAATTACTCCAGTGGTGACTTGGGGTATAGGGAAGGCAGGAGGATCCCACGAAGCAGAACTGCTTACAAAGATGATTTCCACAATTCCGTTTTCTGTACGTTAAGCAGATAGAATTATTCTTACTTCTTTAATTCTAGTATGTTCCTCCAGCAAATGTATGGGTGCTCGTACTGTCACCACGTTCCCTTCTCCACGGTACTGATGCTCAAGCAGTAGAATAACAGACATTTGTGTGTTATGGCACACCTTTCTTTTGCTGCTCAGTCCACATGATTATTGGAATTCTATCACGATAATCATTTAGCTTAAGTCTTGTTTTTTTGTTTGTGTTTTAGGATGGGAGGAAAGGCCTGGTAGGTTGCTCTGAAATTCTAATAGACTTCATGGTTTTTTTTACAGTCTCTTAGCAACTTCATCTGTACATGGTAGAGCTTTTGCTCGCCAGCTGTCCGAGTTAAAATGCAAAACATAGAATATTCCTATGGCTCATTTTTATGTAAACAACAGTCTCTGTAATAGATTTCACCTTGTTGACTGAGCTAGTGTCTGCTGTTTTGCAAGAACAAATATTCTCTAGGGCTAAAGTGCTTAGCTGTTTGCTGAGTATTTACTCAGTATTGTTTCTTTTGTATAATAAAATACAATAGATGTAACATGCAAACAGATATGAAACCATTTTATGTGAAGTTACAGTAAAAATGTTAACCGTTTCTGTTGCCATTTACAATGAGAGATGAAACATATCTCTCAAAGATGAACATTCTCATTCTGGTTTGAACATTTTGTAACTTTTGCTGAGAAGCATGGGGTATTGTGTATTTGTATGTGTGTATGTGCTCATGCTAATCATGTGGTTACCCAGAGGAAATCATCTTCATTCCTGAAACATGAGATTTGATTACCCCTGTTCAGTGTGTCTGATTTAAAATATTGTATCAAAATTAGACACTGTGGTACAAGTCCTGCTTCAATTTTTGAATCTATTGCTAGAGAATGTCTTTACAATCCCATGTGACTCTTAGATATATTTCTCATTTAAATGCATGTAATGCTAGCTATTTGTCTAGTGACCTTTTACCCCACTGTTGTCCTGCTGCTTGAAATGCAAAGCACAGGTTAAATTACAGTAATTTGAAAATTCTGATAATAGGGAATCTTGAACTCAATACAGCAGAATCCTGTTTTCTTCGATGTTACTGGATTAGTCATTTACATATATACATTAGATGAAAGAGGAGGGATGAGGACATAGGCATTTATAGTATTAATACTCCATGTATTTAAACTTTTCAATGTATTGCAAAGTTCACCCTAAGGGTATTCTCCAGTGGCGTATTTGTAAAGTAAGGTACTATATTTTGAGCCACATCCATATGCCCATTTTGATTTCTGCCCCTATTCGCCATACACATTAAAAATATACAACAGAACGTTCCTAGCCTGAAGTTATGTGCTATAAAAAAAAAAAACAACACATTGTATATATTTTGATGCTTTAATGTGCATTTTTGCACAAGATTTGACAAAGTTTGCTCCTGCGCTATCCAGCATCTAGTGATCGTTAAATGTGTGTAGGAGATAATTGTGCTACCTTTTTTGACCATTTTGGAATTCTTATAAAAACTTTTCTTTTAAAGCTTTACTTTTTTACTTCTTGACATTTACTTTTAAAGCTAGCTACTTATTTCTGTTAAATACTCTTTCATGTTATAGGCTGCTAAAAAGAATTCAAGGAATTTTCTTGATACCTATTACGAAGACTACTGAAAAAATACCTATAAGTTTGTAATTTTCTTTATTCTGGATTTCTACTCTTAGGCGTATTCTCTGGGTTTCTGACTGAGTGTAGTTCTGTAGTATTGACTGTAGAATGTGTTAATCTTCCTGCTTTTCTTACCCTCAAAAACAAACAAACAAAAAGCCAGGTGTAAATCTGACATGAGAATGATACAAAATGAAGAAATATGAATCAGGTTATGAATGGGAAAAGTGCAACTGCAATAATGTAATCTAAAACCTAGGTCTGGAGTAAAAATTCTGTAGTCAGTATTTTTACTTATCTGAGTTTTGATAGAGGTGGTATGAAAAATGCTATTAGTTAATTCATTCTTTCTGCAGAAGATCTTAAGTACTGCTTTCTGTGTTTTCTGGAACAAGGACAAAGTTTACAAAATAGAAATTGCGTACAACAGTTGTGTATAGGTTGTAACATTTTAGAAAAATGGTAAAATTAAATTGTGCTGATAGCCTGATTTCATGGTTAATCTTAGCGTGTAGTTCAGTATGCATATACTTGATATGTAAACGTGCTCTGTAATCATCCAGGGGAAATAAATGCATTCTAATGATGGAACAGAAACAGTGCTGTGAATAATTTCTCAGTCTTTTCTCAGACATGTTCATGCCAAAGTGCTTTGTCTCTTTGTTTTCAGAGTTGCAATAGTGTCCAAGTCTTTTGAAGGAAAAACCGATCGAACAGAAGACTGGTATGGAACACAATACAAGCAAGAAGCAATTTCTGATGAAGTTATTAAGGCATGTTAAAACATTTAATGTATTCCAATATCTGCAAGTGAAAGACAGTGGCAAATTTTTAGTCTAATTTTACCTTTAAAGGAAGGGAAAACTTAAATCTGCTGTACGTGGTACAAAAATATGCAATGGGTCTGTTTAATATTATGAGAACTAAGGATCTTATGTTGGTCTTTAAATTTCAAATTTATTACATAGAACATACGCATTTTAATGGCTTTGAACTATATAAAGTTTTAGTGCAGGGAATGTTACACAATATTTGCTATAAAAGGTCCATAATGTGCAGTGGCTAATTTTAAATTTTAAAAACTTGATACATTTTTGAATCTCTGTTAAGAACAGAATGGTTCGTTAACATTTAAGAAAGGAATGTTTTTACAATTGCTGTATGTAATTGTGTTTCTGAAATTGATTTTTGCAACTTACAAAATGTATATATTAAATGAGTTTTTAAAAATCAAAACTCCAGCAATGAAGGTGGGCAAGTCCTTGTTGAATATTGTTATTGACTAGGAAGACATGGCTAAATACACCCTGAAGCTATATTGGACCTGCCCAACATGCTTTGGACAGACATTGCATAGGAACACCTCACTTACTTTAGCTTGTCCACTCCTATGTTCTTTGCTTAGGTATTTAGTGTAATCCCTTCACTTAGAGTTTGCAGTAGCAGAAAAGATGAGACACAGAACCACTTCCACTCTACTGTAAACTTTCAAATTTTTTTTTTTTTAATCTTTTGTCATCCTCCTTCTGAGCACTTCATCCTCCTGATAGCCTGCTTCAGTTTGATTTCCCGGATGTATCTTCTTTTCCTTTTACCTTGCTAGTATTTATATATAAAGCTAGTGGAACATTTTGTTGCATCTTCTATTACAGCAGAAAAGCAATAAGTATATATAATAATATATATTAATTAAGCAGAAATTCTACTTACCCTCATTGTTTTTCCTATTTATCTAGAAATGGCAAAATGCTGACCTGAATGGAAAATTCAAGCTTCCAATGAAAAATGAGTTCATTCCTACTAACTTTGAGATTTTGCCATTGGAAAAAGATGCAACACAGTACCCTGCCCTTGTCAAGGTAAGGTATCTGCATCTGTTCTGTTTGCTAGCTAGCCTTCTGGGAAGTTAGCAGTTAAGTTAGCAGTGTGTTTTTAAAATACAGATCATACCATATTCCAGAATGTAATAAACAACAACAACAACGACAACAAAATACGAACTTTATAGGTATTGCTAGATAGTAGAAAGTCCATCCATGCTAAACATTGGATTGTGGCTACTTGGGTTCCTATGAAAATACATCTACAAACAACTTGAACTCCTTTGCTTTTGAAGCAAACTTTGACTTTGACAAACTTTTGAAGCACACTTTTGAAGGTGTGTTAACAATTTATAGAAATAGTATTAAAATTGTTTATCCAGCAGAAGGGTGACTGCCACTCTTGTATTTTTTTGAACAATGTTCCATAAATTGAGAGTGTAGGCAAGGCCATTCTGTTGTAACTATGCATGGAGAAAGCTTGCAACTGCATGGAGAGAGATAGAAAGATGTAAACACACAAACATCACTTTCCAGTATCCTGGAAGCATCATTTAATGATCTCAATGTGTTTAGCACATCTCAGTATCTGAGTACTTAAAAATTCCTTCGCACTACTGACACAGTTGTCTTTGCTAACAGTGCTCATCTCTGTTCTGGGATTAGGTGGAGTATAAATAGGAAAAGTCTTCTGCAATTGCATGTTGTGCTTCAGCTTGAATACTAAATTAATTCAGGAACACTTTTTTGCACACTAGATCAATATAAGTATACTTTAGTGCAAAGACATCCTTCAGGAAAACATATATGTTCTGCACAAGGTACTTTAGGCTTATACTTGAAGCAGAGGAGGACTTTTAGCATATGTTTAGGTTCATCCTGCACTGAAACCCTAAACCTCAGTAGGGACAAATAGTATAGCTCTAGTAAGTAACCCTGATTGGTTTGCTACAGAAACTTGATGGTCCTTCAGTGTCTCCGTGGCAAGCAGGCAATTGATCTACACAAAAGCTTTGCTTTATGGCATCATTACTTTAGAAATGTATTTGCTGTTAGTTTTTCTTTTGCCTTTAAAATATTTTCTGAGGGGAAATGTTTTTGATCTTCTGTACCTAATGAAATATAGCTATTACATATTTTGCCTTCATCTCTCTTATTTTCTCCCCAGCTATATGTCTGTGCTGTTTTGCTTTTGTGGGCCCTGGCATTTGTCTGACCCCATAGCAAACCATTACAAGAACCAGCTCAGCAGAGATGAACTGTACAAAAAAAACCAGCAATTTTTTTTTGCTGATATGCATAACTGAGCTTACTGTGGACTGGAGCAGTGTTGTGGAGAAAGGGGGGGGGAAACTTAAGTGTGAGCAGGGATGGCCCTTTTCACTGGTAGCGTGTCACTAGGTGAGTTCTGTTGTAAGGGCACATCTTGCGCTGAAAAAAAAAAAAACATGAGGAAAGAGGGCAGTTAGGGTATGGGCTTAGGCCTGAGGGTAAAATTGCTATCATTTGTCCTAGTGCTAGAGATCTCCAGCTACTGGATCAGGTCTCTGGCACTACAGACAGGCTCTATGCGTTATCATTCTGTCTCCTATGTAATATGTATTCTAAACTGTGTAGTAACAATTTAATAGAAAAAAATTGTTGTCAGAGAGAAAAGCTGTAATTTGGCCTTTTAGTATGAGTAGAATATTGTGTAGAGGAAGGTGTGCTGTAAGGGACAAGTCTTAGTTCTTTTATGTAAAAAGGAGGAGGTAAATACCATACCAGAGCTCTGAGAAGCAAAGAACATCTCAAAAATATGAGAGAGAGAAATATTTTTACATTTAAAAAAAGTTCTCACATATATAGCAATTATAGAAAAGATCTTGGGGAGATGAAGTTGGAACAGAGGGAGTGTATCTATTTCACATTTTTATGTGGGAGAAAAAGGAATAGGGGAGGCTGTTCAGATTCTTTCCTATGCTGGGAGGTTACTCTAAACATTTTTGGTGATGGATTTTTTAATTAATTTCCAACTAGTTTAACTACTTTTTCTAAATGTATGTGTTTTTTATTATCAATTCTACTTTAAAGCAACATGCTATGAATTAATTTTTTATTAAAGGCATTAAATACACAATTATACTTATAGTCTAGAACAGGTATCTATATGCTGCTCTAATCTCTTCAGTGCTGTCCCCATAATGGCACATCTTTTAATGTCTACATTAGGAGGGAATTCTGTGAAGCTAACTTTATAGTTGTCTTTAACCATTTCTGCTCTAGAGGAGTTGTTCCCATGGTGATCATGAGTTCATTCACAATATCGTAGCCATTTAACTGCATGCTAAGGTGCCGTATGGTGAGAAGAGAGTCTCAATAAGGATCAATGGATGTATAAACAAATTTATATAGCAAAATTGTGAATATAAGGGGACAACACTAAGATTTGAAATGATTGACTTTTTTAAAAAATAGTTTAATATATTACAGTTAAAAGTTAGGTGACTTAACTTCTTTTCTTGACACAGGACACTGCTATGAGCAAACTATGGTTCAAGCAAGATGACAAATTTTTTTTGCCAAAAGCTTGTCTCAACTTTGAGTTTTTCAGGTATGCTATGTTAAATATACAACACAAATTGCTCTCTGAAAGTTTCTTGTTTGTTGGGAATCTGCATTTCTGTGGCAAAAACCTTCTTGCATGTATTGAGGGTTTAACACAGTTGTCCTTACTTGGTGGAATATGCAGTAAGAATGAGATAGCAGGAAGGCTCATATAAATTATGCAGTAATTGAGTAGCAAGCGGTTGGAGGTATTCCATCTATATTAACAGGAAAAGCTTATCTAAAAATGCTTTTAAAACAATTTTTCTTTTATTTGCTATACCTAAAATACGTCTGCTAGTAACACCTACTACATATTGCAATACAACTTTTTAAGAATGGGTGTGTACTTTTTTTTTCAGTTAATAACTAAATGACAACTGTTTTGGGATTAGTTTTCTTTATAAAATACTATTCTGATATTGTTTTACATTCTGTTTTAATTTGCATAATGCTAGCCAGTATAAAATTCTAAGTTTTTAAAATTGTAACCAATAACTAATTTTTTTAGATGAACACCTTCTGCATTATCAGTGAGTGTGTGATTCTTACCTCTGGATGCATGATGAAGTGCTGTAGTGTTAATTCTGGTCTTGCATTATTTTAATTGCAGGAAAATTAGCTTTTTTTTTTTTTTTTTTTTTTTTAATGAGCATGAAAATGATATACCTTCTTAGTGTTCTGGATCCTTCCTTTGGAGTAATAATTTCTAACTTTTGAATTTCATAAAAAAAAAAAATACTGCCGTCTTCAGAGTGCAGTTATTTCTGTGCTTTCAGAAAGTGGAAATAATTTCAGGATCTCTCCTCCTTTGGCCTAATAAAATGTTTTAGTAATATTGCTGGAAATGCTGTTATATGGGCTCTGATAGATGCTTGGAGATGGGCTGTTGAGTCCTTGTTCTGAGTGACGACTAAACTTTTTTCTAGGTGACCTTGGCAGAGTTTTATATGCAGTTTTATATTTTTTTTCAGAGTGTGTCAGAACTAGCGTTGGCCACTGTTTGGGGAAAAGAGATTGTGTACGCATTTCCTCTTTTCTTTTTGCAACTATAGGACAAACATTACAACTGTTTCAATTTTGATGTGTCAGTAAATGGAAGATCAAAATGGTTTCTGCCTGTCTCTTGTTCAGGGAACAACAAATGCAATACTTTGTCGTCTTTGTTCATACCCAGTGGATTACCACTAGACTATGTGTGGCCAGAATCCCAAATAGGATTTTACTGATGGGGGCTGAATTTGTTTTTTAAAATAAATTCCAAATGATTTGTGAGGAATTCCTTCTGTAAACCAGTTTATGAAAGATTAAAAGATACTAACAAATCTTATGTAGAGCACACAAGAGTATAAGTATGTGCACGTATGCATGATATAGTGACAGTTTTTCCCAGTTAGATTTGTACTTTTGTCTCAATGAACCCTTTTAAAAAGCCAGGAGTGCTTCAGTTTTGCTGGTTAATGTAATGGAATAATTTGCCTCATTCCTCCTAGGAATGGTTACAGGTGAAAAGATGGCTTTGTTCGTAGGATTGGAGTTGGGGGTTGTTTTTGTTTGTTTTTTAATAATTAAGAAAAAGGATATTGTGTATGAATGGATGTGAAGAGATTTTGACAATATTGGCTACATCATTTCCAAAAGAAGTGGTAAGTAGGTTTGTCTGGTTTTGATACTTTAAAAGGGTTCTTAGTGAATCTCTGTCTCTTTTGAGACTGGCCACGCAGATGGTCATTAGAAGAAATGGTGAAGTGTATAGTATTTTATTAGTGAGACATGATGAAAACACCCATGGCTCTTATGGCCAAGTGAATTGGTGAATAGTGCCATCTTAATAACGTGGTTTTCATAAAAAATTTTAGGCTCATTCTAGATCAGACTGACAATTATGCTGTAGTAGCTCACAGGAATTAGTTCGCACAACAGGCTGCTTCAACAGGATAGGAAAAAACTAGGAAGATTTCTACTGCCTGCAGCCCTAATCGTCACGGACAATTGGAAGAATTCCTGACCCAGATGTTCTAGCAACAACTGTGTAGATGAATTAAGATGAAGTTGATGAGGGTGGTTTCTCCATCATACATATAAATCCTGTAGGAACAATCTAAGTATATGAATCTCTTGGAGTCACTGTTTTCCAGAACTGAAAATTCTAAGATTCACTTATCTTAATATAAGCGGCATGAAGGCTTGTATTAAAGGAACACCACAGTAAAAATCTCTGACACAGGACTTACCCATCCACCTTGAAGGAAGATAAAAAAGCTTTTATATGAATTATGACTTGAGAACTTAACATCCTTTTCTAAAAGGATGCAAAACAACAACGTAATGTGCTATTGTTTTGAAAACTACCTAAAGGTAGATATAAACTCTGCATATTGTGCCTCAAGTTTTAGAGAGATTGATGTTAAAATACAATGCTAATTATATTTAACCTATTTAAGGATATGTGCTACCTTCCAGTTTAAGAAATATTTCAAGCAATTTGAGTGCCTTTGAATTAAAAACAATAGCTCAAAAGGTAACCCACTATCAACACTTCAGTGTTGATTCCAGCTAAGTCACTTGCAGCTTGTGTTTGAAACGGGGAAAAGACCAGACTAAGGTTGTTTTAATACACCATTAGTGATAGAGTTGTTTTGCTTCCTCAAGCAAGGTAAAAGCCTGAGGAAGTTTTTTTTGTTTTTTTGTTTTTGTTTTTTTTTTAAATGGCAGGCTAGAAATAAGCATTTTATTTACAAAGTTGTCAGTAATAGAAAACAACTCTCAGAACAGTGTTGTTATAATCATTTTCTGTTATTTTTCACTCAACGACTAATGATTTAGTAGTCTTCATTATTTTCGAAATTCCCTGTTGGCCTTTGCCAGCTACTGGAAAAGAATATAACGAGTTCGGAGGAAGATACAAGATAACATAGGATTGACCTACATCTTGCTTTGAATTCAATTCTAATTAAAACAGTTCAACATTAATTGGATTTGCATCATTGGGCTTAGAAAAATTGCTCACTTTGGAAAATTCTTATTGTAGAGAGAAATGCAAATAGCTGAGTCCTGTTTTTCTACTGACGTGTTTGCTTAAGTTATACAAGCCCAGAAAGGTTAACAGTGGTAGTAAAACAGTGTGTCCGAGGCTAAGATTTCAGGCTGGAAGGTACTAATAAATTCCCTAATAGTTTTTTTTTTTTTTTTTTTTAATTGGTAATCTCTTCCTGTGCTTTCTTTCCTTAATCTAAAACAAAGTCAAGGCCTTACTTAAAATTATTAGGAACCTTCTTAAAAATACCTTTTCAGTGTATACGAAAGTTGCTGGCATGTGTGTGTTGATGTGATCTTTGTTTTACTTCATTAATACTGGTGTACACAATCAAATACCATGCTGTATCAGCCTAAACATATCTAATAGCATGTCTCTCAATATGACAATTGGTGGCTGCTTAGGGAAAATAAATGAAAATGGCATGTTTTTGAATTGTAAGCCCAATCCTGACAGCAGTTTGTCTTAGATACTGCACATTATTTCTGTGAAATTGATAATAAATTTACATACACTTCAGAAGCTTTAGAAATAAATATTTGACAAATAACTTGTCTTGATTTTGGAAATCGTTAAACTACACATCTATTTAACAAACATCAGTACTGTTGAAACATGGCTCGAGTCTTTGAGTTGCATATCTTTTTGAGAAATTTGTGATGGTAGTGTATGCGATCAGATGCTACTAATACAAAAGTAGAGCTTATATGGTTGTTACCATTAAAATGATATCACAAAGAATTATTGTGATATGAAAGTGTGTATGCAGAACTTCTTTCCTGAGTTGAATTTAGGATGTACTGTGTGTTTTTCATACCATAAATTGCTAATGTCTTAATTTTTGTAGTAACTACTTTGTTTTCTGATAAAAATATTAATATTAGAAGTATTAATCAAGTTAATGTTCAGTACGTGGGCTTTCATTTTAGTCTATTAAATAATGCTGTTTATTCGGGATGTATTTAATTTATTTTTCCCTTGGTGAGTTCTGACTTATGCAGCAACGTAAATATAGCATGTCTTGATTTATCAGCACAAGTAAAGGATTATTTCTGGAATCTTCAATGTATTTAGAATCACTCAAACCATAAGCAAGCTAAATAATTATTTTCAGGTATGTTCATATTTGGCTTCAAAACCTTCATAATGGGATCCATCATCATATTTGCAGTAAATATTGCTTCCTTCAGATCAAACTTAAAAGGCCAAAAGAAACTGAGAAATAATTTTAAACTGCATATTTTACTTTCAACACTTTCTTCCAGCCCATTTGCTTACGTGGATCCCTTGCATTGTAACATGGCCTATTTGTACCTTGAACTACTCAAAGACTCCCTCAACGAGTATGCATATGCAGCAGAACTAGCTGGCTTGAACTATGATCTCCAAAATACCATCTATGGGATGTATGTAAGTACCCAAATCAAGGAAAAGCTTAGAGCCTTAAAATTACTTCCACTCATCAACATTTTTATATTGATTTGATGGAAGGACTTTTATTTAAAAAACAGCTTTTTCCATTGTGGGTCTAAGGCTGTTACTCCTTTTGATCTTGATTATTAACCATCCTTTCTTTGATTTGAATTTTAAGTTGAATTTTGTTCAAAGTCTTCAACAACCTTTCCATTCATATTAAGCAAATTTTCTTCTTTCTTTTTATGTCATTCATGAAATTAATTAGTTGTAAGATTTCTTCCTCCATTTAAAAGAAAGAAAAAAGCAACCTGATCCAAGCTTACATTTTTATTTCAGTTTGTCAGATATCTACTAAAAACTTTCTGACTGGTGGGGTAGAAGACCCCTTTTTCATGCTATTAAATGGTACACTTCAGCTTTCCTTTTCAAGAACTACTGATTATGAGGCTGCATATACATACTCTTCAGTCATGTTTCTTCATCCATTACTTTGTCACTGCTTGAGGTATCAAAGCATTTCTTTTGTTTTTCTTTTTGTTAGTCGCTACATTTATGCTGATCCTCTCCATTGCAACATGACATACCTGTTTATCAGGTTATTGAAGGATGATTTAAAAGAGTATACATATGCAGCACGCCTCTCAGGTTTGATCTATGGCATTGCATCAGGAATGAATGCAATACTTGTAAGTAAGAAAAAAACACAGGAGGAAATGAAACAGCTTGGGAGTTGTTGAGCTTGGAGAAAACATTTGACTTCTGCATTTCTAAATGAGATGGTTAATGTTTTTTCCCTTGCATATATATCATGAACTAAAGGCAAAGCAAAACAATGTATTTTAATCAGTACTGAATGACCTCTTTGAGATTGCAGTGTCTTGTGAACATGTGTGCAGTGCAGCTGTTGCATTCTAGTTCACATTTTTACTTGCTTGCATGGTAATCTTGAAAGTGCTATTGCTAGTTTCTATATAAAAAGATTAAAGTTTCTGTTGAGTGAGTCTTAGCTTTACAGATTCTGTCATAATCCTCTAATTCTACTGTAGTAAGCTGTGGAAATGGATTGTGCATGTGCTCATTAGAATGCAATGCTGGATACTTATGTCTTTTCCTTATTGTGTGTTTTTATTGTGTGTTTTATCATGCATTTTAAAGTGGTGGCAATATTTCATTGAGAAATACTGATGATATGATAAATGGTTATTTCTTATTTACCTTCATGCATGAGCTATATGGTATGAGGTTTTAATAATCTCTCTTGATGGTCAACAAAAGCTTTTAACAGAACTTCATTATATAACAATTTATTTTGAAATTTCCTGTGTTATTTTCAAAATCTCTCAGTAAGAGAATATACTGTATATTGTCCTTGTATTTTCTGTATGAAAAAGTGCTGTCTTTCTATCCTTGCAATTTCTTTTTTATCCAATACAAATATAATATCTCATTTCCTGGTAGCATTCACTTAACTTGCTGCAAACATGGTTATCTGTTCTCAGTCTCATAGCCTGCTGATGTTTCCATGGTCGGGGCCGGGGGCGGTGTCTTCATTTCTAGTCACAATTTAGAATTTTAGAGTTATTTTGAATATTAGCTGTTTCTTCTAGGGACTTTATATTCCTCTACTGTAAAGATTATATTTTCACATAATAAAATCAATTTACTCTGTTTTGATATCTATGAAATTCTAATATTCTTTTCTATATTGTGAGAGGTTTTTCTATTCGATATGTATAACTGTAAAGTGTTGATACTTTAGGCAAGGATAGATGCTATACTAAGAATAATCACCCACATTTTTATAAAACTGGGTTCTTATGCTAATCTAGGATGTCAACCTTTGCCCATAAATCCATTTATTATAGCTCTTTCTCCAAATTCACTGTTTAGATATGTTTCAGTAACTGTAGAAGAAAAACTTCTTCCTAGTAGAAGGCAGGAATTGACCTGCATATTGTTTTGTGTCCTAAAATTTAGTTTTATCCTGATAATGAAACTGCACTAATCCAATTAAATTCCTTCTACGTACCAATTTTTGAAGACGTTTTTTCCCCTAAAAAGCCTTCTAATCCTTTTTTAACTAGGCAAAGTTTTGTATACCTATGATGCGATCATATAATAATTTTAAAGTTTGTGTTGTGTTTTTATTAGTTTTGTTTTCTTTTTCTAATGACCTAGCTTACTTCATGTATGCCTTCCAAAAAATCTGCATGATCAGATCAATATCTCATTAAGATTGTAGACTAACTAGCCTGGTGTTTAAGCGCCATCCACAGCACAACTACCATTCCGTAGTTGTTGTCAGTACCCCTTTTCTCATACTACTGCTTACTTCCACTTATAAACGATATATTTTTATGCATCAAGATAAATGTGGAGTTAAAAAGTAAATTGGAGGCAATATTTAAGAAGACTGTGAGTCTAGTGCCATTAGTAAAATGCAAAACCTGGAGTAAAAACATTTCAGTACTCCAAACATACTGTTTACTGAATGAAGTCAATACTTACAAACATTAAGAATCTATATTCTGAGTACAACGTGGTTACATCAGTTAATTCTCTGCATTCATAACTCTTGGGCAAATATGCAATATTTTATTCATCAATTAGTTATCTTCGGTAGAGGGATTTTAATTTAGAATAAGTTAATGTTGAATAACATTGAATTTAGAGTATTTGAAAAATTTATTGTTCATTGAATTGTGTGAGATTTGGTAATTGCTTTATTCTTACTTTATCTTCCACATTTAAAGCAAATTATGCGCTTTTTCCATAGCTCTCTGTAAAAGGTTATAATGACAAGCAACACATCTTGCTCAAGAAGATCATTGAGAAAATGGCCACCTTTGAGATTGATGAAAAAAGATTTGAAATTATCAAGGAAGCGGTAAGCTACACAAAAAGTTTACATTTTAGAATAATTTAAAATTAAATGCATTGACTTGAATTGAAATCTTGAGGGCTAATTATCCATGGAAATACAAAGTGAAATTCTGCCGCCTTGTTGGGACTGTGGAAGCTTTTTTTTTTTTTTTTTTTTTGTGGCTATCAATTCCCCCGAGTGTCAATATTAAATTCTTTGGTGAAAATAACTGGCCCTGGAATCTTCTTTCAGTCGGTCTTTCTTATGATTGACTAAGGGATTGCAATTTGCTCTGATAGTAGAAATCAAGAAGGGGGAAAAAAAAAATCTTATATCTTGTTTTACAATTTGGAAAGGCACCAATGGGATCTAGACATAGGATGAAAGGGGAAAGGAGGTGTTGAGAGAGTTGCAACATTTCTTCTCCCCAGAGGTGAAGAGGAGCTCTGCTCCTGGGCCAAGATCATTTGGTGCAAAAGTAAACAGTTGTTTACGTACATGTTGAGTTCTGGATATCTAACTTCCTAAATTTAATGACTGATCTATATATATATATGGAATATAAGTTAGAAAGTTTTAACTGGATGTGGCAAATGTAAAGGTAAAACAAAATACTAAACAACAAAAAACAAACACAAAAACAAAGCCCCACAGGTCTGTGACTGATCTGTTTTGGGTAATTTTCATTTAGTTTGAGATGTTTCCCCTCTTTGTCTTTATGGTTCACTTAAGCTTTGCCTCTGTATTATGCATGTTTTGTCATTTTATAGACTTCTATCACATGGACTGTTTGTGTATATAAAATAAGGATAAAATACAAAAAAGTCAAATCAGATGGGGAGATGGCAGTTTTTCCCCTCACGTTTACACCTGCAGATTAGGGATGTAACAGCTTGCTTCTGTTTGGAACAGATAGAGGGCTGCATCCTCAGCAACTTGATGCTTGCTGTTTCTCACCCATGTGATCTGAAGTGAGTTACTTTTCTCCTGTAATAGATATGATGTACTAATTAGCATCTCTGTAGACCCAGGAGATTCCAGCATGCCGAAACTATTAGTTCACACTTCCAATTCCTCTCATAGAGGAAAAAGGGTTTGTTTATTTTGCAAAGGTGCAACTGGACTAGGAAGGAGTTTCTTTGGAGAAGCTCGCTGATTGTTCTCTCAATCTTCCTTTATCCAAGCTAAGAATGCAAAGAATTTCTCAGATGATTCTGTATTTTCCCTAGGCTGAAACAGTTAGAAACTAACTGGGAGAAAAATACATTTTCTATTAGCAAGTTTTATTTTTCCCTGGACAGTCATCACAGAATGCATATTTCCTGATTACAGCAACTTGATCTCAATACTTATTTAGGATACAATCTTAATGGTACCTACTTAATCCATAGCCTCACAAGCCCACGTTAGATCACTAAGATGACTTAACACAGTTTTTGAGTTGGTCTAGGATGTTCATGACATTCAAAATGTACCTTTTTGATGGTGCGCAAAGGTGAGAGTACAAGGTTAATGTTTCATGTTTAGGAATGGAGTTCTATAATTTGAACTGAATTGTTTTGTTTCAGTACATGAGATCGCTTAACAACTTCAGGGCTGAACAGCCTCACCAGCATGCGATGTATTATCTCAGACTCCTGATGACAGAAGTTGCTTGGACCAAAGATGAATTAAAAGAAGCTCTTGATGGTAATGTTCTGCCAATTTTAAAGTTTATTCTTTTTCATTTTTCATATGGAAAATGTCTTATTACCAAACTAATGAAGGTACCTATTTTGAACTCTGCCCATTATTGAAGTGAGCTCCTGCAGTGCCAGACCTGTGCTGACTCTTCTGGGTGTTGATGCCTCTGCACTTGCCCTCCAGTTTCTAGAAAGTTGAATAGTTCAGACAAAGGGCTGTACAAAGGTATGGACTCAACTTGATCTGGCCCTGCCATCAATCTGATGCAACTTCCTGACAGTGCTAGGGAAGTGGGTTGCTGAAAACTTTAATGGCTTTGTGGGCGTGAGCCTGGGTATGGTGACACCAACGCTTAACCAAAATTAAATTCATTTTGACTCCAGCTGACATCTTGCAGACACATTAGAGTGTATCTGCATTGTACTTCCAACATGCATGCTATTTTGTGTTTTGCATTGTCCAGGGATCCTAACTTCCATTTGTGTAGGTAATTAGGAAAAAAAATCATTTCTGTAGATAATAAAGATAATAAAGAATAAAGAAGATTGTGGTTCTTAAGAAAGAGCAAGTGCCCCACTATTTGGGGGAGAGGAGAGAAAAAGTTTCAAATTAAGAGACTTAATTGGTTTCGGTATTTGCTGAAGAACTCTTCCCTACCTGTATCTTCCTGTGTTATAACAAAAGTTACTGGGATGGTTTGCAAAATATTTTGTAATGTCTCCTTGGAATACACTGAGACATTCTTTTCAAGAAGAATATCTGGCTTTGGTATTTATTTGAGGAGGTGGATTCAGAATACACATCCATAATTGTCAGACTGACACGTACCATACTGTTTGAAGTTCTGATGCTGAACACTGCTTCATTAGATGCCTGAAGCCAGCTGCACAGAGGCGTGTGAGTTTTTCCACAGGATTGCTCCAGGATAGAAATATAAATGTTTAGCTGTATAGTCTCTTGAATGATTGCAGATATCTTAGAGGTTAGCAGTGGTGCCAGTGCTGCCAGTCAGTGACAAAACTAATGCTGATTTTCGTGGCAGTGGGTTCAGCTTAATGACTACCATATTTCAAAAACAAACAGATGTTCTGTTCCTTGTGTAAGTTGTCTTTATAAAACTAATTTTACTCTATTCAGCATAAGAATGGTTAAAAATGGAATGCTGGAATGGAATGCTGTCTACTTAGCATTGCTGGAAATCTGCTTGAAATACGGGAAGTTCAAGTGTGATTTTATTTTCCTCTCATCTTCTCTCTCACTCAGTGCATCCCTTGTGCTCTATGAATAAGCAGTTCTAGAGACAAAAATTAAGGTTAGGATTGTGCAACAGTAAAAGGACCGTTTCCTTTTCAGAAGGTCTTGTAATGCACATTTAAGATTTAAAAAAAAAAGAAGCAGAGATTCATGTGGAGTCAGGGAATTAACAATGGATCGGTTGACTTTAGGATGAACACTCCATGCATTTAACCGTCCTCCATCTCTTATTCCATTGATTCTGTATATATTTTGCTTTTATATGAAAACTGCTTTACAAAAGTAGGCTAAAATAGAGTGTGTGTGTGTGTGTGTGTGTGTACTCTGAGATATATTGCAAAAATATTTTTCTTGTATATTGTTTGTTGCAAGGATACTATCAAAACACTGTATTTCAGGTTTTTTTTTTGTTTTTGTTTTTTTTTTTTTTAGTCAAGATGGTAAATGTACAATGTGTTTCTCAAGCATTATAAATTACATGCTTCTTGTTTAGTTAATAGCTAAGGCTTTATCTTGGAACACCACCTAAATGATTGCAACTGTTTTCTCTGGAGAATGAATGTTTGTTCAGAATGATTGGAAAGAAGACTTAAGAAGACTCTTTTTTTTTTTTTTTNTTCTTTTTTCTTCTCTTTTTGGAATCTAGGTCAGACGATATGTGAATTCTAAGCAAAGCAAGCTATATGATGAGTGCCGCTGTTTAGACCTGGAAACTTTCCAATGTTGCATTTTTAAGGAGAGATTCACTTTTTATGATGATGACTTTCTCTTCTTCTAAGAAGTATACCTTATCTAGTAATGAGTTAGGTACTTCTTAATGTAAAAATGCATATCATTGATTTAACTGCCTTAATATCTGTTCTAGATGTCACTCTTCCCCGCCTCAAGGCCTTTATATCTCAGCTGTTGTCACGGTTACACATTGAAGCTCTTCTCCATGGCAATATAACAAAACAGGTTGGTGTGATATTTCTTTAATAACACAGTTTTTAGTTAAAAGCAGCATTAAAAATGGAAGTCTAGTTTAACCTTTTCAGATCTTAATGCAGCTTTGCCAAATGTGATTTCATAATTTGACTTTGTATTATTTTTTTGTATCTGTATAGGACTATCATAGTGTCATTTTTCCACTTTAGATTTATTAGGCTAAGTGCTGTCCTTGTATTGCCCTTGGAAATTTAATAAAAAACAGCTTCTGATCTAAATATTTTAGTCTGTGTTGCATGTCATTACTGTAATGTGATCAAGCTGCATAAGGAATGATGTGCTGCAGATCTTGCTATTCCATTTAAAAGTATCAGTCTAACTGACAAAGCTTGAAGAATCCAAGATCCTGCCAAATGAATTGCTTTGTACAAAGCTGAACAGGAATGGTGGCCCATAAAAAATAACCCTCAGCTTTCAGTTGTGTCTTTGGGAGTAAAAAACAGAAAATGTTTGTTCTGTCTTCAGTTAAAATAGTTACAGTTTGTACTTGCATAGGAAGTTTAACCAAATATTTGAATGTATGTACCAAAACAAAATGCAATACCTTTCTTGTATTTTAAACATGAACATTTTTACATTCTATCTTTGGAAAGCTGGCATAGAAATACTGCTAACAAGATACTATAGTAGCTCTGTGACACTTGCAGGAGATGTTACAAAACACTGCTAGTGACTGCTGAATGTATGGAGCACTTAGTTTAATAAGGGGAGGGGAGGGGGCAATGAAGCTTTTATTCCTTCCTAATTTCTTACACACTTGTATATGAAAATCAGTTCTTGTGTTTTCCCTTCCAGGCTGCATTAGGAATTATGCAGATGGTTGAGGACACTCTCATTGAGCATGCTCATACAAAGCCACTCCTTCCCAGTCAGCTAGTGAGATACAGAGAAGTGCAACTTCCTGACAGTAAGTTAAATGTTTTACTTATAAATCTTTAATGCACATTAATTTAAGATTCCCTGTCTGCTGATGACATTTTAAGATGAATAGTACTCTGCTGCTTGGAGTTTGTTTCAAAATCAGATTTACTTCAAATTAATTTAAACTGCAAATTTACCAAATTAGGGTGTGGTTTTATTATGTAAATAAAATTATACATGATTATATAACTTTTTCTGCTATACTTGAAAATGAATTTGATTCATTTTTAATCTATGTGCATAAGTTGACCTTCATTCCTAATTCACTCTATATGATTTATGGAAATAAGAACCCTGTCTCATTCTCTGCTACATGTAGCATACATGTTTGAATAAGCATCATTCTTTGAGCAGTTTTGAGTATTAATTGACTATTCAGTGAGGGATTGTCCAAAAACCTCTTGTTTATTGAGAAAAATAAAAAGCTATTACACAGGTATTTTTTTTTTTTCTGATAACATTTCTTTTGGTCTCATAGTGCTTTTATGATTTTACTCCTATTGTGCAAAAAAATTTTATATTTAAGAAGTGAGATTACTTGGGAGTTATACAGGAATGATGACATGTTGGCTACACAGCCAAACCCAATTACCACAGCTGATCAGCAGCCTGTGGAAACTACCATAAACCAATGAAGCTATTGGTATTAAATGCTGAATTACTTTTAATGTTCAGAAATGTTTCTGACAAATTGTCTTTAGAAACTATTTACATTAGAGGTAATGCAGAATTCCATTCCAGTTCCAAAAATATTTGCTTGAGGAGAAAGCAGACAGTTTCAATTCACTTGCTGATTGATATGCTCAAGCTATGACATTTTGATGTGTTAAAATAACCATTTCTTTGCCTGTTTCACAAAAAGTGTGTTTGATCTGCTAGTGGAAATTCTGCTTTAAAAGTCCTAAACCTTTTATTATAATTTCATTTCACAAGTGATAGACCATTATCTTTTTAATTCTGGACAATAAGAATTAATGCTTTTGTGAACTTAACTGTTTTAACTTTGTTGTTTAGGAGGGTGGTTTGTATATCAACAGAGAAATGAAGTTCATAACAATTGTGGCATTGAAATATATTACCAGACAGATATGCAGAGCACTTCTGAGAACATGTTTTTGGAGCTCTTTTGTCAAATTATCTCAGAACCATGCTTCAATACTCTGCGCACCAAGGAACAATTAGGTAAGTTTTCTCATAGTGGTTATTTGTCTGTATAGACACATACACGTGTATTCACACACTTACATGAGACATGATGAGCTATTCTTTCCCTGCTCAGTGAATGCCACTTAAAAGACGCATGGTAAAAGCAAATCATTTTAACTGCTGCTGACTCAAAGGAACGTTACTGTTTACATACTCTAAATTGAGAAGAAGCAAGCCTAACTTTTAAGATGTCTGAAATATCCGAAATAATCTCTAGTTTAAAAAAAAAAAAAAAAAATCACTGTGCAGAAAGTCTTCTTTTTCCTTTTTAGCCAAAAAGAGATTTAGGAGAATTTTTACCAAAAGGAAATTAGATCAGTTTTGTAAATTTTAGATCTGAAAGAATCAGTAGCAGTTTGGTCTTTTCTGCTTGTGATCCCACTTCCAGGCACACTTCAGGATTCACATACCCTAGCTTAGGAACACTACTGTATGGGTAATGGTAAGCTGCAACACTGCAGCTTACTTACTGCGTACTTACCAAATCCCTAAATGCATTTCAGGCGTTTTAAGAATACAGCTGTTCACCAGTAAATACAAATAATCATTACCTGAACCAGTAAGACTGAAAACTGGTAAGGTTATTCCAGACAGGATAACAAGGAGAGACAAAGTCTTTGCATAACAGTTTGCATGACTGAAATATCTTGATAAGTAGTACAGTTGCTTTTTTTTTTTTTCCCTCTCCAAAGGTGAGAGGCAGAGGAATGTCTCAGTATGATGACTGGATGGAAAAATAACATCAGTGCCATTGTAGTGGTATGAATTACCAGGGAAATCAGCAAGATTAGACTTTTTGTGAGCTGCTAGCAGAACCAGTCAAATCATATTGATCTAGATACCTGTTGAAGACAGGGCAGGACCCAGGTTGTTTAGCCAGTTTTTGGAATGTGTTGGTGGCAGGCTTCTCAAAGAATTTGGAGATCTCCGCTAAAGAGGAGGTGGGGGGAACCAGTGAGGAAGAGCTGTGGGACTGTGTCAGTACAGAAATCTGTATGGTGTGACTGCCAAGTGATAGAGTTCACAAGACTTAGGAGGGAAGACAGCAGAAATACCAGCAAAATTCAGTAAGATCAATGTTGTAATTGTTAGTAAGATCTCTGCGAAAGCTAAAGGAAAAAGAATTTCAAGACTTAGCAGCCTGTTAAACAGTAGAGGAAGTAACAAGGACTCATTCAGTAAATACTTTAGCAGTACAAGAAAGACAAAGGAAAGGGAAAAGTAGTAGCTTTTAAAGAGTTGAGGCATGATGAACTCTATATTTCAAAAGCAAAATGCTGGAAACTCGGAACTAGAAATCTTATAACTGAGAATTTTCAGATGGTAGGTATGGTACTGGAAAAATAAGAACAGTAAGTGCTATACCTTTCTTTTTAAAACGAAAGAGAGAAGAGCAGGAAAATTGCAGATCAATCAGCTTCTTTCTAATTCCTGGAAAAAAAAAAAAAAGGAATGTTATCAAATCAGTTATAAACTCATAGAAGACAACTGAGAAACAATTACTAGGTAAACTCATGTCAAAGTAACCTAATTTTTTTTTATGCAGCGTTATGGCTGGCTGGATGAAAATGGTGATGTCATGGGTCTCATCTTGATAGTATGAAAGGCACGTAACATTCTCAAACAAGCTAGAGAGAGACCCTAAATGTAAATGCTACACATTTGGATGGAAAGCTATGACTGGAGAACAAATAAGAATAGTTCATTAGAAAAATGCCATTCTCTATTCTCATCCAATGCTGTTTAGTATTTTCATCAACTCTCTAGATGATAGAAGAGTGAATATATTTCCTAAATCTTCAGATAATACTAAGCTGGGAGAGGCTGCAAGTGTGTGGGAAGACAGAATTAGAATTCAAAATTAGTTTGACATTCTGGAAACGTGACTTGAATACAGATAAGATGCAATTTGGAGGAACAGTTTGGCAGGAACAATCAATGGCACAGACACAAGATAGGAAGCAATTGGCCTTGTAGCAGTTATGTAGAAAACAATCACTAGGTTACTGTGGATCAGAAGTAGAACATAAATGAGCATTGTCAAGCTGCTGGCTAAAAGAAACACTGGGATGTATGAAGGGGAGCTTCCAAGATGAATGCACAATAATACTTCTATGTTGTTGAAGTAAGGATTTTGAAATACTATGTCCAGTTTTGACACAAAGAAGAGCATCAAGGAATGGTTAGAGAGATATAAAACAACATTTAAAAGACTGAAATGTGACAGGTTTGTTATAAAAAGGGGAAGAAGACTGAAGAAAGTCTTAAGTGTTTAGATAAGGATAAGCATAAGCTGCAAGAAGAAGGAAGGGAAGAAAATTTTCTTATGTAGTTGATAATATGAGAGATAATGCTCTTACATTGCAGCAAAGCAAATTCAGATTGGACTTCATGGCAGCACAGTAAGTTCCTGGTGTTGAGTCTAATGAAGCGCTAGAATACAGCTTGATTTCTGGTTACCTAATCCTGATGATGGAATTCCTTTTATTCTTTCTTGGTCTGCTTCATCTCCTCCTCACTCCTCCCCTGAACTGATACTTACCTCAGTGATATAAAGATGTTTGTAAAAGTACAGTGACATATTTTGAAAACCTGTATTCTTTCATCCATAATACAGAATTAGATGTAGCATAAAATTGCATCCCTATCAAACTTGTCAAGTTTTGCAAACTTGATGCTGGAACAAGGGATTTCTTTACATTTGTCACTATTTCTTTTGCCAAGGTTACATTGTGTTCAGTGGTCCGCGTCGGGCGAATGGCATACAAGGACTGCGTTTTATTATCCAATCTGAAAAGCCACCACACTATTTAGAAAGCAGAGTTGAAGCATTCTTAAAGACTATGGAGAAATGTATAGAAGATATGACAGAAGAGGCCTTCCAAAAACACATCCAAGCTTTAGCAATTCGTCGTCTAGACAAACCAAAGAAGCTGTCTGCAGAATGTGCTAAGTACTGGGGAGAAATAATTTCTCAGCAGTATAACTTTGACAGAGGTATGAGAAATTATAATTCCTTTAAAGCTGAATGCTGTAGTCTGGCTACATTTATAACTTGAATATGAGCATATTAATTTGGGAACAGCTTAAACTTTTACATAGCCTGTGCATAATTTCGTATATTTTCTGTGATTTCAGTCCTATAAGTTTCATTTCTTCATTCTACCCTGAGAAAATACCTCATTTTTGGAGCCCATGCTCTCACTGTTGTAGGTGCTGTTAGTAATAGAGGATAAGCCTGTTCCCTGATGTTCCTCATATGATAGGGGGTGGCAAGTGCTTCATTGACCTTCCATTCTTTCCTTTAAGGCTCAGTGAGACGTAGAGTAGGTCAAGAACTGGAAGTGGTTTGGATGTAAATGTTGATGTTGCATAAGCTTAAATTTCTGTCTGTGATGTTCAGACGTCTGTATTACATGTGTGCCTAATACTTGACTGAGATGCATTCAAATGCACTTTGATGTTCCTGACAGTGCAGACATTAATATGAATCCAATTCCTATTCACGTTGTGTAGTTCTGTTGTGGAAGACACTGGCGGAGGCAACAGCAGGCACCTTAACTAACATGTGACCTGTCTCAACTTAAAGTAGGCCCAGTAGAAACGTGATTTTTTTAAATATTTTTTAAGCCATGGTGCTTTGAAGATTGAGCTTGTAGAAGACTGACTGAGATCCAACTTCTACTGTTCTTACTGAAAATCGACAGACAGTTATTTACATTGATAGCATAAAACTGTGATCCTACATACTATTTAAGATGTGTTTTCCCCTTTTCATCAGTGTTGGAAGATTTTAAATCCAAAATACTGAGGTATATAAGTAATATTCTGCTTTAGCTTTTATTTCATATCACTAAACAATACATTTTGAAACAAAGCTAATTTGATTTTCACAATAAAGGTACGTTTTTTTCTAAAAGGTAAAGGATAAGAGTTTTAAATCTAGCTGTTATTTTGTTCATTATTTACTTTCTAAAAATAGACTTCTATAAAGAAGGAAAAATCAATTTAATACTTAAATGAGTTTTAGTTTCTAACTTAAAAAAAAAAATCAGTTTTAGGTATAGATCAGCTTTTCATCGCATTTTCACATCTCGACTCTTAGAGCTATAATTTTCAATCTCCCACGCATAATATGCTGCCTACATAAAACTCACTGTGTATCCTGTGACTTTTCTTTTGCTTTACATGCAGAATATCAGCCTTTCGTAGCAAATGCAGTCTTTTTTTTTGTAGACCCACTGAACCGTTTTAATAATGAAGAGTTTTGAATTGTCATCTAGCTTGGTCTTGAGAGAATGAGAGCTCCTGACAAGATTTCATGCCTGAGTATAAGGAGTAGTGTGAAAACTTAACCCCTCAAGTACTGTGTCTGATGAAACAATTTAATTTTTCTCTGCCTTAAGTCATTCTGTTTTTACCATACTTAGATCCATCTCCTCTTTCCAGAATTTCTTACTGCTTAGCTGTAGCCATAGCTTTCATATCTAAATCCCGCCAAACTTACTATTTCCTTTGAATTTCATATCTTTAATTCCCTTCTACCCACTAGTAATTCAATTTATTAAATGATTCTAATATGACTAGCTTTGTCAAATCAGAAATTCATATTCCAGCCTTAAGAAGTGAAGGGATTTTTTTCAGGTTTTTACATTTTTATTATTATTACTTCTACTGTTTGACATCATATATGTTAAAATTTTCTCTTAAATGTCATGTAATTTTCCAAATTGTTTTATTGATTTTTGCATTTCCTCCCTATAGAACTTCATATGAACTACTTTCAGCCTGCCTCACTGACTTATTAGCTACGTATTTGTTCTTTTACACACATTTCTTTCTTGATCTTCCTGATAGCCCTAAGAAGAGCAAGCATACCTACAATAAAAACATTCACACTTATGAATGATATTACATGATGAGTTTATTACAATTTAATTCATGTAAGGTGATATAGCTACTGAGACACATTTTCCCCAAATATCTGAAAGGTGATTATTTCTTAATGTGTATGATATGGGCAGTTACTGTTCCTTACATTTATTTAAAAATACATATGCCATCTTTACTAACTGTGAATAAAGGCTCTCTATAATCAGTCTGCATTAGAAATACGTAACATCAATTTGAAGATGATCCAGAGAAGTAGACATATCTTTTTAGCTACTAAATAACATGCAGTGCAATCAGCATTCTTCAAACATGCATTTTTTAGTAAGTCCAATCAAATGGACTTACTAAAGTGTAATTTTCTTCAAAGTTTTCAATGACACTTTTAGTGGTACAAGCGTTAGCATGTAAGTTAAGAATGAAAAGCACATCACTTGCTGTCAATTGCAGCATCTGAATTTGAAAGAAAAATACTTTGAATAAGTAGTGTGTTAATAACCAGCTATGATTTGCAGACTTGTTCTAATTTTTACAATTGTTGTGCAGATAACATTGAAGTGGCTTATCTAAAGACCCTGACCAAGGATGATATCATACAGTTTTACAAGGTAAGTTAGTCATGTAGTTGAAATGTTATTTGGAGAGATGTCTTTGAAAATTGTTTCTCTTGTGTAATCTTTGTTTATCCTTTTCACTAGCCAGCGTCATTCTTACATTATCTTCTATTTGTGTTTGAGATTCAATCTTACTACTTAGAACTGATTTTTACTTAAATGGCACAGTGAACACTCGTGGTTTTTTTCATAGTATGGTAGCATGAGTGAAGATATGCAGCAAATATAAACTTAGAAAATGGAATTTCAATAGCTGTTGTTTAAAGTGATAACTTCAACACGTATGCACATTTTGTGTTTGTAGGAATCTATACTTTTTTGGCTTACACTAATGCTCAGTACACGATTACCCAGTATTCTAGGGTAGAAATAGCTGGCTAGATGAGTGAGCTAGTCCAGCTGAGTTTAATAATTGTGTTCAGGGTGATGTACCAGAAGGCCGCTAGGGTTTTAGGTTGTATTCCTGGTACTGTGATAGTTAATAGCTGAATTTCTATTACTTCCAGGTTTTTTTTGCTTGTTTGTTTGTTTTTGAGTCCCCAGGCAGTACATGAATTTTGTAAACAACTTGATTCTAAAATGATTCACGGCACTGTATGGGTGACCTTTAATAATATTTTAAGGGACATCTCAAATTTCACCCTCATTTTAAAGCTTAAAATAAGATTTAAAGCTTTAAAATAAATTTAAATAAATTTAAAGCTTTAAAATAATAAAATTTAAAGCTGTCATTGTATAAATACAATCTCTGAGTGATAGTTTCCACACCTGAAAGAATTGATGTTGTTTACTGTAGGTGCTGTTGGCAATAGATGCTCCCAGAAGACACAAGGTATCAGTACATGTCCTTGCAAGGGAAATGGATTCATGTAAGTATTGTGCTGAATATAGTATTTAATCAATTCCTGTTCAAGCAAGTCATAGTTAAAGACAGCCATGTTGTATGATATAAATACTCTATAAGAAAAATCCAGCTCTGAAGATTATATACCTTGCAGAGGAAAATGTATTTCTTCTATAGATTTTCTTCACATGGGTGCTTCAAATTGGGTGCCACAAATGGACATTTGTGGCCAAGTCCTTCAGCCATTCTGAAGTTTATTGATATTAAACAGTATATCATTAAATAGCACTTCTTTTCAAAGCAGGATATTTTAAAATAAGCATAAAACTCCATAATAGTCTTACCGGGGAAAAACAAAATTAGGATTTGCAGTTATGAATAGAATGCTTTCTTTCCGTACAAGCAGTGAATGTCTGCAACTTACTATTGAAGTACCCTCAAAAAAAAAAAAAAGTTTATTTAGGTTTTATTTTCAAATAGTTTATATTAGGTGTGCATTGTAGACTCTGTTATTCCATTTTAGAATTCAAGGAGGAAAAGGTTAAAAGTGTTTCCAGTTAATAAATAAAAAATAAATAAACAGAGAGGAAAAGCTTATGTTGTTTTGTGCATATTCTTAACCAGTTTATACTGGACTTACATTCCAGCATGTAACTGGTTGCAAACCAACGACATTAAAGGTTTGTCTGTAGAATAAAAGGAAGCAGATAGCTGTGTGCCAGTCATGAAACTCCCTCCAGTCTCAGAATTATTTTTATGATACCATGGAAATCATAATTCTGCAGCTAAGGAAGACTTGCTTCAAAGTATCTTTCCAGTTTTCATGGCTAATCATTGCTAAATAGAATTAGCTCTAATACTTTGACTAACTATAGAAAACTTTTTAAAATACAGTAGCTATATTGCCAAATGGTTTATTATTTGTTTGGAACAGTATCTTCCCAAGCCAAGGGTGAGCACTGAGACAGTTTAACAACTGGTAACTCTTACAGTGATTATAGCAAGGTATTCTTGCCTTCTGTCCATGTATTCCTCCACTCCTAAAGCATTTGATCTGGCAAGTGACCTCTTTTCTGCCATGAAAGAGAAACTGGGACTTTGGTGCATTTCCTGTGGATCCAAATGTGCATTCTTGAAAAAAGTGCTACTGCCCAAGGGAGTAACACACAGGAGGCTAAAAAGCTTCCCAGGGAGAACCCTTCACGGGGGCAGACACACCATTTCCCCTGAGAGTGGAAAACAGTTGGAAGCAGTAGAGCAGAGATCTGGGATTCGGGGGGGGGAAGTGCTTCTGGGGGAAGTACTTGAACTCACAGGGTAAAGGTTAGGGTTGAAACTTGAGCATGGAGGTATAGGAAGGGAGGCTTGAGGAATTTAAGACCACAAGTTTGTGGGACAGGTGGATTGGATGTAAGCAGTTTGGGGTCGACTGGAGTAGGGCATACATGGGGACAGACAGGGAGACTTGAGGTTGCTAAAGAGGATTTGGTACGTGGAGTAATCCCCATGTCCTACATAAGCATGTCCTACTAGAAGATTCTCTCACAGGACTTGGAATACTGATATGCTGTTTTTGCATATACCACTGGCATTTACTACTGTTCACATAATCTTTACTAAAAAAGTTTTAAGTATTTATTGTTCAGTAGACTAGCAGTTTTTATTTCTATATTCTCTGAATGTGTAAGCAAAATGAAAAAAAGCCACTGCCTCAGCACATGTTCTCAAGTCAAATCATGGATCAATCTGCTTGTATTCCTGAAGACAATTGTGGAGTGTAAAAGCAAAATCTTCAGAAAATCTTACTTGGAGATACCTGAAAATTATTAACCTGTGCTTTGTGTCTATATCTGTCTTATAAGAGAAAACAGTTTGTTATATGAAAGGTACTGATTAAATTATGGTCCTAAATTAGTTCTGATGATGTTAAATAGGCCCTGTTGTTGGAGAATTTCCATGCCAAAATGATGTGAACCTGGCACCAGCACCACCACTACCACAGGTAAAAAGAAACCACACCAAAAAAACAGGCTGTATTTAAGAAAGTGTAGTATTATTGTATAAGGTTACAGGGAGAAAGTACAAATTTCTTGAAATTTATATTGTTGCAGGTTGACATTTCAGCTCTTTTACACACGCATTGTCATAACTACAGTTTTTTTTCCTGACAGTCTGTGCTGTTACATTTGTTCCTTCTATTCCGTTGAAATGAAAGCTAATAGAAGTAGGTAACTCTACTGAGTATCTACATTATGGAATGAAATACAGTATTATTATTTATTATCTGAAAATACTAGGATGTATCAAATACCAAAAGAAGGATGAATATGCTTAAAAAAAAAAAAAAACTGTTTAAAAAAACAGAAAACAAACCCACACCCACTATCTGGTCATTATCTTAAAGGTTGAAATTTTAATCCACATTCCTGTCAGCGTGTACCCTGTGAATGAGACAATTTGACAAATTCTGTTCATACAAGTATTACAGGTTTCATGGTGATGCTGTTTGTGTGGTTAGATATGATAGCACTGGGACATTACTGGACCTTAAATGGGTGGAAATTTCTATATGAATTAAATGTGGATATATTAGCCGTTATGATAGAAATATTAAGAAATGACTTTATTGCAGCAACTACAAATAGTAGCTCATTGAATTACTGTTGTTTTTAGGATCTTAACTCTGACTTTCAGCAGATAGCTGGGATGTTCTAAAGTAGCGGTCATAAATGAAAAGACAAGCTCTGCATTTACTAAAATACCTGCCATTACTATGTGTGTAAATATGAAACCATTTATTTCATAAGTGGTAACACTTTATTTGGGAAGATCCTGTAATAATGAAATGTGAATCACTAATAGTTCAGAAAAGAGAACAAGAAAGATGTGTGTATGTATGTAGCTGTAGTAAATGTTGTGAGGAATTTCTTAGTCTTCTGATTAAAGATAATTGAGCAGACTTTTTTTGCATACACTTCTTTGCAGCCAAGTGTGATTGAAAATATGACAGAGTTCAAGCGCAGTCTGCCACTCTTTCCACTGGTGAAACCACATATCAATTTCATGGCTGCAAAACTGTGAAGAACCCCAATGGATGAAGAAATGCAAATGATCAGTACTGACGTGGTTTCAGGGGACTTCATGATGAACAAAATTATTAAAGACTATTAGGACAAATGGTTTTGTCCATTATGAAAGTCCCAAATTCCTTCTTGGTTCATTTGACATTAGATGTGTGTTAGGGATAGAGAGTATAGAAAAATCAGTTGTGGTCATGTGTCATTTATATTACAGACAACCTGTTGAAAACCAAAATCAACTGAAACAATAATAATAATAATAATAATAAAAAAAAACTTGTAGATGCAGTATATTTTTGAAATGGTATACCCCTTCAAATGTTCATTTTGATAAAATAAGGAAACAGTTGCTTGAAATATCCTTATTGTTCCTGAAAAACACCAGTTAGTGGCCCAATAATAATCTTACTGGGGACTGGAGGAGGGTGAGAAGGAGGTTCTTTTTTGGGATGGGGTCAACAATTTTTCTTAAAAGTAGAGAGTTTCACATTTTTTGAAGTGATGTGCTGAATGAGACTTTTTAAATTGATTCTTAATGCAACCAACGTATTTTCTATTTAAGTTTTGTGAAGACCAGTGGGGAAAAAAAAAAAAAGGAAATTTGACAACACAGTAATAAGTGAAAGAATTGTCTTAATGAGAATAGCTGAAGATATGAGCATGATTTTAATCTTTCTATACAAATTTGGGGACATTTTATATTAAAAGTTGTGAAATGCTGGAAACACTTTAATAATCCAACTTATTTTTCTTATCAAAAGTGTTGTCTTAGTCTCTTGATACTGTCAACATCCTGTTCAGTTTTTCAGTGTTATTCTGCATATCTCCATATGGTATATAAAATACGTTATTTGTTGTCATATTTTTGTTTTCAGTTGCGCATAGACTACATGAGTTCTCCATCAGTACATTTTGCCTTACTTGTCTCAGTCCAGTAAATCACTTACTAGTGCAAATAACTTTAAGCATGCGTTAATTCTTGACTCAAGTACGGATGAATGTCAAATATGGGCCCTGTAATGAAGCAGATGCATCATTTTTATGATACATCTGTGTGGGTCCTTTTTGTCCTTTCAAGAAGGCATTTAAGACAGTGCAGTGCTGACTTAACAGTACTGGGTTAGCAGAACTGCTGTAGCACAGTGTGTGGTTCAGGTTACATCACAAGACGTTCCTTCCTACTTCTTTTAAGAAGGTTGTGCAAAACCCAGAAGGATCAAGAACTATGCTGAGTTATTGTGTATATATTCCATAACTTAGTAAAATGTGAAAAAAAGACATGATGTCTAATCTTCACCAAGTCTATGGACTTGCAGAGTGGTCTTCCGTTTGAGACAGCATATCAGGATAAAGTCCCCAGATAGAAAAAGATAAGGGAGCATCTTACTAATTACTAAGTTCTCTTACATGTTTAATGCATAAAATTTATTGTAATTATTCAGACAGGATAGAGCATGCGAAGCACTGAAGATATAAAATCTGCTCCTATAAGCCCTTGCTATCAGGACTGTTACTGAAAGTTTGCTTCGTATTAGAAGAACCTAAAACTAAGGCACTGATGTGAAATGTATGTCATGTATGTATACATCAGAATCCTGGTGTATTCAGTAGGGGTGTTCTTGTCATTGAGTCAATGTTCACATTAACACTGGCTCTGAAGGCAGTTAAATGCATGCTTGCCAGGATAAAGGCTTTAAGTTGTGTTTATTTGAGAGTCTGCACTAATTAAATAACTAACTAAATACATGCAGTGTATTTAAGTTGTTTTAAAGGTTAACAGGACACATTTCAACATCTTTAATAAATTTGATGATAGGTTGTCATGTAACCTGCTGCCAGGAAAGTCCACTAGCATTTTTTGTAGCCTGAGGGGGGGAAAAAAATTAGACATGGTATAACAAAAATAGTACAGGTGTCTTTGTTCACCACTTTTTTCATGGATCCTTCATGTAAAATGGACTTTTTACCCTCTTGTGTTTTGCTTTTGTTTATAGTTTTCTCGTAGTAAAAATATTTGTATTATATATATTAAAAGTTTTGACAACGTATTATAAAAATATATATTTTGGGATTTAGTGGTATTTAAACATACCACTCTTATGGTGAATAAAATCAAATTGCTTCTATCGAGTGTAAAAAATAAAATATATATATATTCATGGAAGTACTATGAACTCTAATTTTAACAAATTCTATAAATAAATTGGAATGGCAGTGTGTTTAACACAAGCTCACAAAAAATCATGTTTTTCAGAGGAAAAAATGTAGAACTGTAAAGTTCTGTGACTGGATGTGGAAACACATTTAGTATTCCAACAACTTTTAATTGCTTCTAAGTGTTCTCCAGCATTTTACAGTTTCTGAGTTTGATACAGCAGTAAATTTTGATAAACTCAGGCATACTAATGGGTTCACTTTAATGGATCCAAAGCTGCAGTGTCTACAAGCAATAAAAAACTACCTAGAATACACTGTAATTCAACTTTAGTGCTTGTTAATTAGTTTATGTAAGAAACCATAAATTATTATTACATAACTGTAATTTTTGCAAGTGCTATTTTAAGCAGTTGATGTGGAATTGGGTGCATGTGACACAGCCAGTATGACAGAGTTCTAGAGTTATTCTGTTTACAATAAACAATCTGAATTTAATGTTTGGAGTTATTAATTTGTTTCATTTTAATTTGCTTTTTTTTGTTGTTTTTTTGTGGTTTTTTTTTTTTTTTATACTGGTAATGTTACATCTGTCAGTCTTGCATGTTTTTTTCCTATACATCAATCATGATTTTCTGCGATGCATTTGCTTGGACTGGTTAGGCAGAATAGCATTGGTGGAGGAGCGTTCCCATTCACTTCCAGGGAGTTTCGAAGGACTTCCCCATGTGTCATCCCACACCTTTTAGGTAGATCACCTGTGTTGCTCTCTGAGTGTATTAAAACTTTATAATACGAAGGTAGAATATTTGTACAAGACAGAATTTTAATAATCAGATCTGAAATTGTAAATTCAGAACATTGCTGCAGCCAAACATAATTTCAGCTGGTGCAGCTTTACACTAGTCTTGCTTTTGAGAAATTACTTTCTCTGGTTATTTTGTTTTATGTGCACCATGGGATTACTTTCAGAAAGCTTAGAAATAAGTGTGATTGTTAGAAAAGTAAATAACGCGAATTCCGAATTCTGACAGCATAAAGATACAAGTCAGCGTGCACTTCTGCTGTTCTGATGGGGCTCCTTGAAGTAATGTCTGATAGCTAGCAAGGTAAAGAGAGACACATTTTGTCCTTGGCTTTGGGAAGGGTGGTTGGTAATCTCAGCAGAGGAATGAAATGCCTTCAGCCCACCGGGAAAATTATTAGTCCCCAACATTAGGGCCATCTTACTCCACTCTTATTGTTAGGGATTGGTACAAATCTTGAATCATGGGCTTTTATTATCTTTTCAAAAAAACAAAAAACAAGCTGTCCAAATATACTTAGACTATCACTTATAGCTATTAAAAATGCTTGAGGTTTTTCAGACTATTGTTTAAGTGTGTGGGCATGAACAGCCCTTATTGATGATGTGTTCATTTTATTATTCAAGAGTGTAATCATAATGTACAGAGAAACCATTACATACCTTTTTAACTTCATTTATTATTTTCTAGCTCTTGTTTTAACACAAGATCAGCAGAGTTCTAGCATACCTTCTCTCCACCATTTAACTGATTAGTGTGCTTTTGCTGTAGCTCCATTGTAAAGTGAAAAATCCTTATCTTCTATGCCTTTCTTCGTGTGCTTTTCCATGTTTTTTTCAGTAGCTGACCATTGAACTGATATGGTTGACTACAGTGACACCTGGGTCCTTTCCTTGAGCTGATGGCTAATTTGATATTCAAATCCAACTCTGAAATACTTTATTTCCAAGTCTTTTATTTTTATTTTTTTAATATTATTGCTGCATGCTACACAATACAGGGCACCTCTGTACTATTTTAAAGGGAGAAGAGCTCAGAGACTCGGGCACCTTTCTTACCTTTCATGTAATTTAGAAAGAAGCCTCTCCTATGTAGATTCTGCTGAAAAATTTCAGAGTCTACTTACTATTCAAAAAATGTAAGATGTAATGTAGTGCTGTTGGTGGAATATAACGTCATTAGCATCTGAAACCTGAACTGCAAATCAAAAGAAGCAAGTGTGTTTAAGGTCAAAGACCCAGTAGAATGGGAAATGTCACAGTTAAACCAACTTAATTGAGCTCAAGCATCTAAACAGAATTTAAGATTTGAAATACTTATGGCTGCTTAAATTAGTATTTTTAAGCCACCCCAACACTGTTAGCTGTTACTGAAAGTGAAACGTTAAGGGATGTAGACACCACCATGCTGAGCATTTGCTGCTGTTAACTTTTAGGACTCTTATATGATGCAATGCAAAATTCTGAATTAGGTTTCTTGACTGTTTATGCAATGCATGGGGAGAGATGCACACCTCTAGGTGGACTTCAGGTTACTGTTGCATTGAGCAAGGAACTGACTAGGCTAGTTAGTGGGAAACTCCTGTGGGAGGGATCCAAGTTCAAATCCTGCATCTTTCTGAGGATTCACCACCTTACTGTGTGTTAGACATGCTTCCTTCTGCTTCAGATTTCCGTTACAGCTTTTCACTGCCTGCTCGGCTTCTCTTTCAAGAAGGGGAGCAAGGAATTGTGGTATTTCTCTAGTGACCACCATTATATGCAATGTAGTACATTACAAATAAGTAAACTTTTCACTGGAGCAGCAGCTGGAACTCAGGATCCCCTTCCAACCTTCTCCTCTACCTGTATGCAAAACTGGGCATCCCATGGTATATGTGGGCTCATGCATGCGCGTATGCTTACTCTGCAAAATTAGAACAGTTTCAACAGAAGGGAGTGAGGAGGTCCCCCACCTGCATTACTAGTCTCCTGGGAGGTGAGAAAAATTGATAGTGTTAAGGCTGAGTCATCTCAGGGCATGCGCAGAAATGGTATTCTGGGAAATCTGATGTAGAAAATTTGGGTGTGTACAAATGTTAATGACACCTGAGTGCGGGTGCTGAAGATGCACATTTTGGATGTGAAGCCTTTTAGTGGACACAGCTCTTAGAAGTGTGCTGTGTAGCTCTTAAAGTGATGCACTTGGCAAGGCAGTGTTGGAACAGGTTGAAAACGCCAGAAACATGTAAACACTTCGCAGCAGTAGTGCTCAAAAATGGCTCACTTTCTATTTTCAGGCTTTCCAAATTGCTCTGGAATGAAGTAAGTTTAGTAGGACAGGTTTTGAACCAAAGGTTGGGCCCTAGGATTTGACAGGTTTTGATTTGTGCATGTGCGTGAAAGCAAGGGAGGATCACAGCAGATCAGTTCCTGTCAGTGCCCTGGAGTCAGTAAGCTGTCAAACAGTTCAGTGTTTCCCTACTTTATCTTTTTGTCATTCCAGTAACTTGTAGCCTGCTAATGCGTGTGTTCCAAGCCTTCTGCAGTACTAGAAATAAGGTGTTTCTCATGAATGCTTACTGGGGAAGTTCTGTGTTTCAGCAGAGATACCGCTATCATTAACTGGCACGTATCTGTTAAGGGTGAAGCTTCAGGAATCTGAAAACATCTCTGCAGATAGTTCCCCAGTTCACAGATTTGATTAGTATTTCCAGACGAAATTGTCTGCAGCATTAAATGTTAAACACAGAAATCTGTACTTATAACTGGGTCTGGCATCTCCACAAGCTGATTGTTTAGTTCTAATACTCCTTGTGTCATCTTCAAAGGCAGAGAGATCTGCTGTTCATTGTGCTTTGTTTGACCAAGGTGAGATGACCAGAGTACTCCCATTGTCATATCAGCCAAAACTGTCATCAGTGTCCCTTTAGCACTGGCATGTGCTGGTTGTGGGCTGCATGCATGTTCTAGAATATTTTTTCATTATTAGAATTCATCTTCTAATCATGGCAAGCTTTATCCATAAAGTGATACAAAGATGGCATCTATAGGATGTCTCAGCCTGGAGAGCCACACTGGACTGCTATTGAAGCTCATCAAAGTGGGAGATTTAACCAAGTCGAACTATTTCAGAAATAAATTGAAAACAGGTGCTACTCAACCACAACAGGAGACTGATCTGCTGTTGTATGCACAATATGATTTTATTACTGTGAGTAATCTAATAAAAATGTAGCTTATATGCGGCTTTTTCCTGGAAGTAGGCATATTTGAGTGGAATAGCTTGTAGACTTTGTGTAACTTGAAGAATGCATATGCAAAGAACGCTTGTAGTTTTGATTTTCCACTTGAATTTAAATGTCAATAATCATTAGTTTAAAGATATTATGAATGTTGAAGTACAAAAGATTGTATTAAGCTCAGTGTATACAAAATGTAAGAGTGGGCTTGGGTGCTTTCCTGCACTGTGAGCCGCTTAATAAAAACAATGTTGAAATGGAAGATATTGCATATAAGTTGAAAGCAGCTAGTTGCATGCCATTTTGCTCTTGTCTGATGGTCATGTCTATCTGTCATGTCACTGTGTATAGATTATACATTCCTGTGAAAGGGGGTTATGTGTTATGTCTGTGAACTACCAATGCACAAATGTGGCACTGTATAGCGAATATTTTTTATTAGGCTTTTTAAATTTGAATTGAGCAATTAAGAGTCGATGCAAGACATTTTTTTCAGGACAACTTGCAGTGTCTGAACAGCTTAAGTTTCTTTGAGCTTTGAAAGCAACAGAATAATAGGTAGCAGAATCTCTAATTTAATTTTATTAACTCTAAATTCTCTACTAAACAGACAAAAAAAAAAAAAAAAAAGCAGTTGAAATAAATTGGAGGTTCAACCCTAGCTAAATACTCAAGCTGACCTGACAACTGGAGTAAATGTGATGCCCTGTAGTATGTTTAATAGTCCTAGATTATAAAATATGGATATTTTACAACGGTTCTGGAATAAACGCTCATTTAAAAATAGTCTTAAATACTGTTGGGAAAGCTTAACAGTCCTAGAATTCTTTTTGACATTCAGTATTTTTCTTTAATTTGAGATCCAGATTAGGGTCTCAGTCTTGTATAGAAAGGGCATTAAACAGTCCTGTAGTTTCATACTTCAATTTAGCAATGATGTTACAGAGCTCTCTTGTGACAGAGATCAGTTAAAAGATGCCAGAGCAGCTGCCCTGCTATTCCCCAGGAGTCACCATACATAGACCATGAAGATAAATTTAAACCGCAAGACAACATACATCTAAATTTGTAACAGTCTATATTAGTTACATTTGGACTGTTGTTAATCTAATACTTTTTCTTAAGCTAAAGTAAATAATATGCTGTGTGGAAAGGTTTAATATATCTGATTGTCCAGTAGCTCAGGAAGAGGTAATTTGTTTAAAAACTGAGCTGCAACATAAAATCAAAACTGGGTGTAGATTTATATGTATGATTAAGAAAGACTGTAAGGGATAGCACAGTCAGTAAGCTTAAGCTATTTTATGTATTCTGTTGGTGATTTCTGGTTCATTGAACATGCTGAGGTGCCCTCATGTATGATACCAGAAATGTACTGGCACCAATGTGCACAGTCCTGACAGACTGGTATTGCAGGAGAGAGATTGCACAATTTGGAGAGACATAATGAGCAGTATCCGCAAGCCAACGGCAGCTCTTCGATGTAAAAAGAGCTGCATTTGTAACGTTTCTTCCTGGTTCTGAAAATAGAGGAATGACAGGTTTTGGGAAGTGGAGAGTGGTCCCATCTTTGTTGGCCCCTTGCAATCTCAGATGCATCTGGCAAACAGGAAAGTTCTGTTTGTGAGCAGCAGCTGCATCAAACCAAGTCTCCTTACTCCACAGGTTGGTTGTTTTGTTTGATTTAATATTAAATGTTACTCACCTTTTGCTTGTTAGAAAGGAAGTTCAATTATATCTCGCATTTTGCAGTATTTATAGTGCGCTAATAAGTGCCATTTCCAACCAATTACTTGTGCCCCCAGATAAGGGATACACATATGTATTTGAAAATTACGTCACATCTAGTCCCTAATGTTTGGAGTGAACAAACCAAGAGAATGGGGTGTTTTATTTATGGTGAAGAAAGAGAATAAAAGACCATAAATTTGAATTTTTGGTCCCTTGCTGAGTCTTTAGAGCTGGCACTTTACAAAATATTTTTTTAACATTCTATTAAATATTAATATTCTACTTTTCTAGAAAGCAAAGTAGAAGAGATTTAATTGACAGTAAATATTGAACTCCATAGTGCCATCTTTATAGTAATTGTTAGGAGTAGAATTGTATGTTTAATTTGCAGAGGAATGTTCACATTCATGATGTAGTCATTGCATATTAAATAATTACTTCCTACTGTTTGATCAGGTTGGGATAAAGGAAGACCAGGAGAGGAAGAATTCATTTTTTAAGTTTTAACTGTTTCAAAGTTTAAAGAAAATTTGCTATGCAAGAAAAGAAATCAAATTTCATAGCTTCATTTATAGAAGGTGTCAAGTTTTTTAAACAGCTATATTTTATTTCTAATGTAAAGTTTAATTTTCATTGCTTAGAAAAGAGTGTGTAGGTCAGAATACAAATATCGGTGTAAAAGATTCACTGTGAAACAAGCAGTTTTCATGGTATCTTTTCTTCACACTGTAATTGAAATTCTTGGTGCTATATGATACAACATTTGCTGTTATTCCCTATAATAATGTGAAGAGTTGTGCATCTCATCTTTATGCATGAAAATGATTCTTTTCATTCTGATGAGGAAAATCGTATTTGTTTGACTCTAAGGATAAAAAGCATAGAGAACTTCAAATGCTTAATCGGAAAAAAATAAATTACTTTTAAATCACAAAAATTGTCCGGATGTGTTTTTATAAGTAGTGAGATTGCATGAAATCTTTACAAGTTTAGCATCTTGCTTTGTGTTGTGTCCTAAACTGATTGCTTTTGTCTTATCTGCCCTACTGTTCAACTACGTAAGCAATTAGTTTCATTAAAGTTTAAAACATTTTATAAACATACTGTTTGTTGAAATGTATTGTTAAAACGTTTAGTATGTTAGACTGCTTCAGTGGGATATGGTGAGGTGCATTGGATGAAGTGGCAGCTTCCATTTTCAGGCTTCAGCTTCTCTCTGCGGAGCCGATGGCATATTTTGTGTAGCACCCTCAGGAGCAGCATAAGAAAATTTGAATCACTGAATAGAAAAATTAACATAAATAGTAGAAAAGAAATTAGTTTATTGTATTTAGTTCTTGGAGCTTTTAAAACAGCATTGGGTGCACACCTTGTCAATTTAGTGAAGCCGGGCACTGCTTTTTGTAAGGTACCCCTGAAGCAGATACATTGTCACATACTGAGAGAGATTTTATATGCACCACGTGCAGTTTTTGAACCAGAGCAGACTTCATTATGCCCCCGTATGGGTGCACAACGCCTGATGACAAAAAAAGCTTCGGCGGGGCCTGAGTTCTGGTAACTTCTGCCTAGGGCTGATGCCGAGGGGCGGGCTGGGCCGGGGGCCCACAGAGCTCCGACACGACGCGCCGTCGCTGCGGCCTGCCGGAACACCGGCTGTTTGCGGGCCGGCGCCAAGCAGCGCGTGCAGGCAGTGCGGGTCGGCCCCGGGCTCTCGCCTCGCCGCCGCCCTCAGGCGGAGGGGCCCAGGCCGGCGGCGGCGCCGCCTCAGGCCCCGGAGCGGCGG
>VXAA01006783.1:171767-215517 GCA_013399115.1 Anseranas semipalmata | reverse complement strand
GCGGGCCTCCCGGCGTGTGGGGGGTGCCCGGGAGTTAACGGGGGGCGATCTGCAGCGGCACCGAGCGCGGCAGCGGGCGCTGAACGCGGGGCTGCCCTCTCTTGTGAGGAAAACATGGAAGTACCTGGCGCTGTCACAACCAACGCCCCAGGGGAGCGCGTGAAAACAGCCCCGATTTTGCCCTTGGAGCGAGTTTCCAAGAGAGCGGGGTGCAGGGGGGTCTGTGGGAGGGAGCGCAGAGTCACCCAGCGCACGGCCCCGTTCCCAAAGAGGGATGAAATAAGGTTGCATAGGCCACCTAGATTCTGGTATTTCCAGGCATTTGGCATAACGGGGCTCTCGCAATACACTGCTCATAGCGTGGACTTCGGGGTGTAATTACCAAGTGTTCAAACACAAAAAAGGAAACTGAAAGAAAGGGGAGTGCAGCTTCCCTGATGTGCTACGTTACTGACAGGGACACGCGTTATCTCGTGAGGAGAGCCACCAGGTCCGTCACATGCTAGCTGTGCCCGCGGTGGGGTACGTGTGCCTGTGCGATAAGCCCGTATCAGTGGTATCAGGGTGCCGGGGAGCTGCGGCACGCGCTCTGCTCCAGCCTCTGATGGTGCTGTCACCTCCCTGTCTCCTTCCTGACCATCTCTTCCCCGCCTGCTTCTGGGTCCCCATCCTTCTCCTATCCGTCTCCCCTGGTCAGTCTCAGTCCTCTTCTCCTCACCCATTGTCACCTGCCTCCTTCACCGGTCTGTGGTCCTCTGCTCCCCACTCCAGCCCTTCTGTGGCTCGTGGGCGCTGTGGCACAGATTAACGCCCACAATCTCACTCCTACCCAGTTTTCTCAAGCACCATTCACTCCTCAGCCAGGCTCCTTGTCCTTCATCTACCTCATGTGTTGCTGAATCTGCATTTTATCTTTTGCCTTTGAAAAAGATAAGCTAAGCAGGGGGGAAGCTTTCTGCTTTCAGGTCCAGCTATACAAGACTGCAGGTAGAGTTGGGGTGCCAAGAAAAGACCCATTTCTTCTCTTAACCTGCCCCNAAAAAAAAAAAAAACTTGGGAAATTCCACCTCAGTTTCAGCAATCCCAACTGAGCAGATTCAAACTTCAAATTTTCAAGGAATTCGGGTAGAATTTCATACAACTCACAAAAATCACCACCTCAACCACCAACCTGAAGTCCTCCGTACCAACTAATTTTCAATTCACTGCTTCAAACTTTGAGACTGTCAGAGAGCTGCTGCAATTTCTCATTAAGTGACCAAACTATGACAGGAGAGATCTTCCCTAGTTATTCACTGCAGGCCACATACCCAGCATGCCAGCACAGTGTTTAAAGTTTGACAAGCATCTTAGCAATTGGACACATGGTCTTATTAAAGGAAATGTCAGGCAACCTGGTGGTGGTAGCAGCCTCCCTGTGTCGGGTGGGAGTGGAGGAGGAGGAGGAAGCCTTTCCTCGCAGAGCTCTGTAACTTAAGGCTGACTTACCCTTGGACAGAAAGGATCCTGCACATTCACCTGCCGAAAGTCTGTGCTCCTCAGCTCCTCTTGTACCTAGCCTTCCTAGCCTGGGGCAGCTCTGCGCGTATGTCTGTGAGGTATGGCTATGAGTGTGTTCCATGGGCGGCTACGCACAGGTATGTGAGTGCTGGGGAAAGAGGAGCGGTATCAGCCTTCACTGGAGCACAAGAGGAAAAACTGCTTTGGCAGCGGTATGTAACTCTCATTAGCTGCATACTTTGCACAGTGAATGAAGAACAGAATTACACAGCAGTACATGGATGTCTGCCCCTTCCTCTTCCTCTGCCGTGCAGTGGGAGCTTCCTTGTCCCCTGAGTCACACTCACCGCTGGGTGTGAGTGTCCCTGGGCCGCACCTGGCCCTGGTGGCCCTCTAATGCATCTGCCTGGAAGAGATGCCTGGTTTGCACATTGAAAGGATAAACTGCTTACCCTGTGTTCTGGAATGCTGTTGCAGAGAGCAAAAGCTCATCTGAGTGGTTTAACTTAAAGGCAACTACAAGGCAGTGTGGTTGAAGGAGACAGAAAATGGAGAAGGGACTCTGAATCAGCTGGTTTGTATTTGAGGGCTTTATTCTGCTTGCTCTGTTTTTCTAAAAATACAATTTTTTTCTGGTTTGGAGAAATAAGATATAAATGATACACTGGCAAGAAGTGCATAAAATCTGACAGATGAATAAACTGTACTCTTCAAGCTGTGAGCTTGAAAAGAACATTGCAGAGAGAATGCATGTTCTTGGCTTGAGCGAAGTCCTGTGCATTAGAAACATACCCCTCTGAAGACTGATCTGAACTTCCGAGCTTTCAACTGAATGATTGCTGTGAGATTTGAAATATTTTGAATTATTTAAGTTCTTATTCACCGCAATTGAATAACATCGTAGTTGGTAATTTAAAATGTTGTTGAATTAATTATGACATCTTGTTAAGTTCCCTTTTGTCTTCCCTTTGTCAGTTTTTTTATTTCATAGGCCTCAGCTAATGCAGAAAGCGTATCACCCCAATACAGAGGGGAGATGAGTCAGAGCTTGAATAGCCCTTATGCCTATTAACCACCGTGATGCAGGTTTGAAGGGCTGTTGCTTGCATATTAAAGAGCAAGACTAGGGAAGCTAGAGCTTCCTTTCCAAGCTCTGTTCTGACTCTCTCTGCTACAGCCTGTCATGGAGAACAAGTCAGATTCATGTGCACACAGCTGCAATAAATTACCTAAATCTAGCACCAGAGAAAAAGGTGAATTCACATAGGCAAACGGGGGTGAGTCCGAGGAGCTTTAGGCTGGCTGCATCAGTCCCGCGGCCGCCTCGCAGGGGGCAGGAGCACGTCTGTGCCCTCCTTCGCAGCCTCACAGTGCTGGGCCCCCGGCGGAAGCTGGGCTGGGGCACCGAAACGAGCCCTGCCGGGAGGGCAGCACCAGCCGCTACGTCAGCTTGCTCAGAGCCATGCCCTTGGCCTAAGGAGATCTATGGAAAGTCCTGTCTTAGTGTGAGACACGGTACGACAGATGCACCTGCTGTTCAGCATCCTTCTTCATGCACTTCCGATTTCAGCCTTGTAAATCTGAAGTCTCCTTAATAATAGCTAATAATAGCAGTTAGGTAAATAGGAACAACGTTTGAATAACAGCATTAGCCCCGAGTTTACGCCCCAGGTATGACTTAGAAATACCCGCGTGAAACCTGTACCCACACAGCTGCTTTTGAAGCCGGACTGCAGGGCTGCCGGAGTCGGGGCCGGGCACCGACCTGCGCCCCTCGTGCCGGACGCGTGAGGGCTGCGGGCGGCACGGTGCCGCCAGCCCCAGCCCCTTCCAGCAGCACCCCCACAGCAGCTCGGGTGCAGCGGTTTTGGTCGAAGCTGTTTCAATGTGGTGCCTCGGACCACAGGCAATAGGGAAGCCTATGATCTGTCTCATCTGCAAAAAGCAAACCAAACGTGCTACCTGCATTAAAAGAAAGGTCTGCAGCCGTGACTTTGAGAATATAGGAGGGGAAAGGAAATCACACCCTTTCTGGTAACAGGCCTGTCAAAGCCTTTTAGGTTGCTGCATGTCGGTCTGTAACATTTCAAATTTCAGCTGAAGGCAACTTCCTCCCTTGCCTGTATCCTATAGCTTATTTTTGTGTCATCCCTCCAACTTTGTTTTTCTCTGACATACTCTACAGCAAGCTCTATATAGGAATAGAGTAACTGTCAGCTTGGAAAAGGCACACAGTTCCTTCTGTATGCAGCGTGGGTTAGAAGTCTGTTAGAAGGTTGCTGTCCCAGCATGGATAATGGTATACCTGTACATGGCGGGAGAGAAGATGTGTGTCTTCCACTTTCTTTCCATCCCCTATTCTTGTAATGAATAGTCTCATTTCAGGATTTTGTATTCACTCTCTGTTTCAGGCATGACATGGTGTATACTAACATCATCAATACACTAAACACGTGCTCTTTTTTTACTAGGACTTTCAATGCATAACGTTATAATTGATGATTAATTTTAGATTATGAGAGAATTATTGTTCCAGTGTAAATCCCTCTGAGACACTGGTTTTCATTTAAAAGGGCAAGTGCATTTGTTTTGTTACTGCATTCTTGTCTGCACTTTACTGCATTGGAACAGAATTTATTTCTTAATGGATCAGACAAACAGTTCTTACATATTTTCATATATCCTTTTATATGCTTTTCATTAATTTGAAAAATCTTTTAATGAGAGAGCAAATCATAGGCTAACCAGTAATTATCTCCTACAAATCTCCTGGCCTTGAGAGAGTAAGGCATGTTTACAATTTATTCACCAGTGTTTGGTGGCAACCACTTCATGGTAAAACAGAATGCCAGTTTTATGAGGTACTGTCCAAAGATAAGCAGTTATTTAGACAGGACTCCCAAGAGCATGATATGAAAGTTTTAAACAAAAGGAAAGTGAGTTTATATTTTGGGCTAAGGCTGGAACTGGGAACAAAAGCAAACCTCTTCTGAGAAAATCAGTGCGTGCTCATCACCTTGATGCTTGCAGGCAGCTTCAGAAAAACCTCAGCTCAACAGCAGGTGCCCACCCGAGGGAGAAAAGCAATCTTCCCCTAGGATTCAGCCCCCAGCCTGAGCACCACCTGCTGGGTTTTGAGAGAGGAGTTATCCTTGGAACACTGCATTTGCATTGTGTCTGCTCACGTCAAGGCTTAGCACAGGACAAAAACATCATGAATTTAGCAGAAGTACCAATTCAGTACAGGCTCAGCTGTTGCTAAATTGGCAATTACAACTAGATAGGCTCTGCTCCTGCGCCATCATCATTGTTGGCGCTGGAAGTTTTGTCTCAGTTCAGCGAGTATTCTGTTTTGTAAGCTCTCATTTGTCTCCTGTTTGACAGCTTACAGTGACATTGTTTAGCTGTACCGATCAACTGCTGTCAATGGAAAGAGCTCCAACCACCAGAGGCATACCAGAAGGATTAGCCAAAATCTACAATTCCTACACAGTTGGAAAAGGGGGAGATGAACTAAAAAAGGACTGAACCAGAATATGAGCTCAGATCATCTTCTCAAATACTACATGTGTTCAGGATGGCAAATCCATGCCCAACTATCTTTATCTCTGACCTTTAAAGGTAAATTTTCGGCACAGCCGTAACTACTGGCAGGAGCAGTAGAAGCAGGAAGAAGATGAGCTGGCAGGTACTAGCACTCACCTGCCGCAGGGCCTGCATCTGCTTTCAGATAATACAGAAGTGTAGAATTCCAACATCTGCTCTAAGCTTATGTTGCCACCACAGCTGTGATAGGGAGGAACGATCTTGTTCTAGACGTGATATAAAATCTGTGTAAGTTGGCACCAGCTTACCCACTTATGAGGCTGATGTGTCAGATCCCTTTCTTGTACGCATCATTAAATATCAAAAGGGAAAAAGGGTCTCAGAGCAGCTCTGAGTTTTGTCCCGGCAGTCATTACAACTATTGTGCCACCTGAGCAGGTAGCAGGCCACCCCTGCTTCTTCTCATCCAGCAAAGTCCATAAGTGAGCTGTGTAACTACACCTTGAATAAGCTTAAATTTAGTCTGCAGGAACACCCAACTGCAACAAATTTGTCAGATACATTCAAGAAACCCCATTCCTCTGTTGGGATTGGCATTTCACAGCGTCAGATGGTTGCTTTGTTTCTCAAGATGGAAAAGGGAAGTTGTAGGACTTTTGAGACTTAAAAATCAGCTTGTGCAGATGAAAGTGACCCTGCAGTCATTGCCTGTACCATCCCTCACACCCCAGTCGCTGCACAAGCAGTGTCTGCCGCGGTCCCCAGCCACGTGAGACCACCACACACGATGCGCAGTGCTTGCAGGGCCGGGTGGCTGATGCCATAGGCTGCCACTCTGGTAGCTCCTTTTTGGCTTGGCATCAGTATGGAACAAAAAAGTGGCTTTTTGTTTGCGTGTGTGCATTGGGTGGGGGTGGTTATAAACAGATTACATTTCCTTTTTTAGGGCCAGTATAATTTAAAAGATTAAATGAACTATATGCACTGTATAGCATCCAGTTCAGCTGTTAAGACTACCAGAATTTAACTTCATTGTAAACTCTCCCCATCCTTCTGCTTCCTTATGTTTTGGGCAGAAGAATATTGTCACGTTACTGTGTATAGATGGTGATACTGTTCCTCAAATCAATTAGTAAAGAGACTTGACCTTCAAAAAAGGGTTGTTACAGAGAAGAGATATTTTGAGGCCATCTAATTGCATCTCAACAGTACAATAATAAGGAAAGAATCTGCTTTGTGAATACAGGAAATGTTAGGATGCAAAAATACACCACTCACTTTTGGAGTCTGCTACCATGTGCTATATAATTGTGGTGCATATTTGATTTATCCTAATTACATTTCAGTGGGTTTATTTGCTTTCTGACTGGAGCAGAACTGCCACATAGCGAATCCGGCTTGCTTATGCCTTTTGTGCGCTTCCTGTGGTGCACAGTATCACGAGCCTTGTTCTTTTAAAAACAGAACATAACCAAAACAAAACTATAAGCCACCATCCAAGCTGCACATCATGGCTGATGAATATACTCAGTTTCTCTTGATCATGTTCCTGTGTATGCAAACAGATTTTAAAATTGGCTCACTGACTGCCATTCATAAGAATATATTTTAGGTGCAAGAAAAGGATTGCATGGCTTCTCAGATGATGATTATGCAGCTGCCAAAAGAGATGAATTCAAGTCTTATGCTCTGCTTTTTAAAACATTTCAATAATTTGTTCCTGAGGAATATCCAGATGCAACTAATTATCCTGTAATGAGGCTCCTAAAGCTGACTGTCTAACAGGCTTTTGAAGGTGTCCAGCTTGTTATACAGAAATGATTTGTTTTGACTTTCTTTAAACTCTTCATATGTGGCTGCCACAAATGGTTGCATTCATCAATGAACACTAAGGTTTATGCAATTTAATTATTGTGGTAACAAGGACAAATAGGATAACCATGGCAGATGTATTTTGCCCGTCAATTGCAAGTTTACAAATAATTACTTCCTTCTGTAACACCTGAGTGCAGGCTACAATAAGTAAGGACTTTGGCCACCATGTTGAAAATTCGAAGCTAGTGAAGTTAATACATATACCTCATGCGCTTTGGGAGGGGTCAGCAGTATCAGTTCCTGTTCCAACAACTTCCTACAACAGTACCGTCTGCAACAGCACTTTTCTACATGTGGATTTTCCCCTATCTTTGTACTTAAATAAAAAGACTGAGGCACAAGAAGTTACGTGGTACAAGTCACTGTGCTACAAGTCATGTGGTATTCATCTTTGCAAAAGATGTACTCAAATTCTTACTTGGTCAAGAAATGCCCCAGGATGCTCAGATTTTCAAGGAGGCAAGATGATCCCTGACATCTGGGCCAAATTCCAGGTTGCGTTGCTCCAGTTTGTTTTTGTTTGTTTTTAAATATCTGCACAGATTCCACTAGTAAAGCTATTTTCTGTTTTTCCTGGTCCTTATCTGTAAATTAGGACAAAATGTGTCTGTGGGCTGCTAACGACTCTACCCTTAAGTGTTACGTAAAGGGTTTCCAACACATGGCATATGATTTAGCTCAGCAAGACTGAAGTGCTTGGAGCAGGAGTTGCTGAGAGGAATGTTCTGGACTGTGATCACCTACTCTGACTACCTAAAATAACTTAAGACCTGAAGGCACAAGAAATACACTTTTTTTTTCTGTCATTGAGCATACAACTAGCCACATTTAAATATTATAAATGCATTAAAAGTTGTCATGAGTTGCACCACCTATTATCCAGAGGAGGTTAATTTTGAGCCCCTTTAGGAAAGAAAAGAGAACTCAGTTCTTATACAATCTAGAGCTGAACAAAGAAATGCAAGCACCCACACTTTTGAAATTAACACTATAGGATTAAATTCACAAGCAGTTTGCATTTTCATTCATCTTCCTGATGAGATGGGCAAGGAAGGCCTGTTACCAGTATGGTGGTATGTGACTTAAATACCTAGTGCAATATTAGGTCTGCTGTAGGAAGTTGGACTTGGTAATGGGGAATGGCCAGTTGCATTGCATGGTATTTAATTTATGCTAAGTGGAAAACACTTTTTTTTTCATAGTACCTTGAAATTTATCAACATTCTGGGGGTAGAGAACCCTGCAGTTAAAAGATGCTAATGTTTTTTCAAAAGAAACCACTGAAAGAATGAAAAAACATAGCTTCGCATTTAAAAGGCACCAAAGAATTTAAGAAAGATCTGAAACCTTTGTTTAATGAAGTTCAGAACCTTATAGATTAGCAACAATTTTCTATGCCCCTCTGCACAGTCAAAAGAATTGCTATTGTGTTGGTTATGAGAAATTCCACTAGTCATTCATAGCTCAGTACAAAGGGACTTTGGTCCAAGTCTCTGCTTCAGTATCTCAAAAGTGCATTTTTTCTTACCTCTAGCAATGACCCTCTAGGTTGTATTCCTTCAGTCCCCTCTCTCCAAAACACTTTGATCATGTAACTTGTGTTCCATAAAGCTTCTGCAACATTACTCATCCAGAGGGAGTTATTATGTTATATATATTTAACCAACATCTGTCTTAAATTAAAAAAAATCCCTGAAGTTGAAATGCCAATATACTGGAGAAGCAGGACTGTCCTCCTGCACTGTAGTGTTGTTGCTTGAAACAGAATAATGCACTCAGTTTGTGCACAAGTAACACTGCACGCTATCACTAGTAACAAACTCAGAACTACCTGTGGGAACTATGCAAGGGAGGTAAGGCAGTAGAGATTTTCGTCTATCAGATTAGTCAAATGCTTCTGAACCAGCTATGATTTTGCTGGAGGAGAAAAACAATTATGATCAAAATTGGGAAGCTTTTATTTCTGTCCTATCCCAGGTCTATCTTCTGTGCATTAGAAGTGGACAACTGGTACCAGAAGACGCTTCTAGAGGTACACCAAGTAGGGATATCAGCTTCCTATAATGATCTATGACAAAGATATGGCAGCTACTCACAAACTAGTCCTTACACGTGCAGCAAACAGATCAGTGTGTTCCTTTATCCGCTCCTGTTAGCTGCAGCAAAACATTACTGAATTGCAGTAAGAGCGGAAGAACAACTAGAAAAATACAAAACACCAAAAACATCTCTAGTTGTGCATGCTGTATCACTTGATAGTGCTCTGAAGCTGGATATAAGTTGCATAATAATTTTTTAATTTTTTAAATAAACATAGTACTTCCTATAGAGGCCCACTGCTTAGGCAATTGCTTTTCCATGGCTTAGTCATCCAGCATTAAACGAGGTGCCTGCAAGATATGTTTTGACAGCTGCTGCTGAGCTGTTTAGTTGAGGCAGTTTCAAGTCGTGTCTGCTATTTGCTTTTTGTGGTTCCAGAATGGAATTTTTCTACTGAAGTACTTAGTATGGTACACCCAGAAATAACTCCTTTGTGCTTATAATACTCAGAGGTGCAAAAGCAATTAAACATCCAGAGCATACGAATAACTAACTGGCAAGAACAGACAAAGAGACCACATGCCTTCAAAGTTGGAGGTGCAGGGGGCCGTGATCTAATGGATATGGTTCATCCCTGTTTACAGAATACTCCTTAGCACAGAAGACTTTTTTCACTCACAGTATTGTTTTCTTTACACACATCTTTTGACTGTTGCCTTTCTGGAAAGCTAGCTGTATTACTCAAGCTCTTGAATAAGCCCTATAAATAAATAAATAAAGCCTACCTTAGACTTCTATAAATTAATAAAGCAGAAGGAATTTGAATAATTGAAATCCTGGGCAACCTTTGGCACAAATATTTCTAGTTTTACAGCTCATTCAAATAGAGCAACCTGCTAAACAGAAGCGAAGAAAAGTCTTGGCCTCAATGTCTACAAGAATTGAACCTACTCATTAAGGAATGCTAGCTTCTGATTTTCCAAATTATGCCAAAATTTACTGGAATAGATTAGAGTGAGAATCTTTCCTGAAATCACAGTAGGTGTGTAAGACTATGGGAGAAAACATGCCTTCTTCAGTCAGCAGGGTTACAGTATGGCCATTCAGACACTGAGAGGCTGTGAGATGGTAATGAGGATGATGTACTGCCAGATGCAGTGGTGTATTCCGAGTACATACAAGAAGAGTATGTATTTACCTCATTAAGTTAAATTTCAAAGAGCACATACAGTTTCTTGAAGCACNAAAAAAAAAAAACAGGTAGAAACAGTAAATTGCCAATAAGTCATGTTAATTGAAGAGTGAAAAGGTTATCAGTTCAGGGAAACGGATCTAGAAGTAAGCAAGATGGTAACAGCTGCATTTCTCCAATGTTAAAAGAAATCAAGCCATTCAGATTAATAAAGTAGATAATTAACACTGCATGGCCTTAATGTTCTTAGGTCATCTTAAATACTGCCTGCATTAAATTCTGTTCTGTTGACAATACTGTAAATAGAGTTGATCCTGACCTAAGGCAGTGGGATGGATGAAATTGTTGCTTCAGTCCTAGCCAGAACCATTTTCTAATATATTCCTATTTACATATCCTTATCTAGACAAGAAAACATTCAGTAAGATTTATTCATTCACACACATGCTGGAATTAACAAAAATCTGTAAAAATTCAGGACAAAGGCTAGTTTCCATAAACAGCTCTTCTCCTAAGCTTTCTAATGCATTTGGCTAACTGTCACGACTGCCACCCCAATCAAATAGCCACACACATCCCTGTCTTCTGAGAAAAAAACAGGGGGAAAATGAAGATGACAGATAACACTTACATGCCAAAACAGAACCACCTCCAATCAAATCACCATTAGAAAACAGAACTTATTTGCAAACTGCACAAGAATAAATGAATACTCAACTACTTTTTGGGTTTAGCTAGTAAGTTCTGTTTCATACTGTGTAGAACTGACTTTGCAAGGATGCAGAGGAAAGGATGTGTTAATGAGAGGACAATTGCTAAGGCTATTTTTCAGAATTTCCTAGCTTTGACCCATGATCAGATCTCATGCTTTCCTCTCTCACCCCCCCACCCCAGCATGCTTTTAAAAGAAGTTTCAACAGCAGTTGCCTACTAGCAAGGAATTCCAAAGCCAGACATGTTAGTGAAACTGGCATTTATACTTTAAAACAGGAAGCAGTAATTGTTAGCACTGCATTTCTGATGAGAACAGATAACATAGCCATACTCAGTGATGCATTAAATACATTTAATCCTAGTTCTTCAAAAAAAAAAAAANAAAAAAAAAAAAAAACTAGAATAGCAAAGGCATGGATGTAGAACATTAGATATAGTGTCCCGAAAGCAAGATTACTGGTCTAACAGTAAATGGATTCATGACCTTTGTCGTTCTACTACTCCCAGTTATCTCCATCAGTAAAACAAACAAAAAAACAACATACAAACAAAGGACATACTTATCTGCGATTAAAATCTCTAAAAAGAAGCTAATAAACTACCCCGGGTATGGACCCTCAAACACCTACTCCAAAAACAGTTGCCCAAGTTCCACAGGGTGGATTTAAAAAAAAAAAAAAAGGGGGGGGGGGGGGATGGGGACACTCACAGCTGCCACTGTAAACATTACACAACAAAAATTCTAGTCAGTGAATTGCATCCTCAAAAATTGGTAACTCTGTAGTCAACAACAGCCCTGTGTATCTTTTCATACACGCACAGAACTATTATAAATACTTCCCTGGAGAGAGGCCTTAAATAGCAACATGGTCGCATAGTCAAGGAGACAGCTAGCTTTTGAGAAAACTCCAGAAGATGAGGGAATTAATATATTTCAAACCAGGCAACTCAAGGAAACTGTTGCAAATAAAAGCTTTTGCAGGGGAAAGAGTGAAGGAAAGAACCACCGTTCAAAACAAAATACTGAGAAGTATAGTAGGGCTCCATCCGAATCAGAGTTTAAGATGGGAGATGAAGGAGAAGGAGAGAAGCATCTCCCATGTATTTACATAATTATGGCTCAGTTCTTGCATCGATGTTGATATAAAGGAAGAGAAACCAAGTTACAGATAAGAATGCACACTGAGAAATGCTACATAACATTTAATACTCCTTCTCTGAAGGTAACAGGACATAAATTAACCATTAGTGAAAAAAATACTTCCTGCAGCCAATATTATCTTTCTCAATGAAAAGGGATCAGTGTATTCCCCAAATAAACTCGGCACATCAGCCAACCCAGATATCCAGTAACTCCCAATCCCAGTTTTGTATTACCAGAGGTCCTTCATGTTGCAACAATTGTTTTGCTTTAGAGGTTTGAGAAATGCATTCCCCTATGTCATTCATTCATTAATCACCAGAAGCAGAAAAAAATATATAGCAAACTTAAGCTTAAAGACTCAAAGTATTTCTTCTATTACCCCAAGATATTTCTTTGGGCTATCAACTTAAAATTGATTATATGGATCTTCAGGTATGCATCAAAACACAACATTTTCCATTCGGTAGTTTTGCTGTAGGCTTTTGTTCAACTGACAAATACACCAGGGAGTGTAAAAAATATTTATTCAACTTAATCCAACATAACTATAATTTCCAATACTAAAAACAAGATTTACAACATCGTAACCAAAGTAATGACCTTCTGCTACTTGGTTTAAATCATTTTATAATCCATACAGTATTTTTGTAATTATATTTTTTACAATAACTTCAATTTTCAGTGAAGACAATGACCTTTCCCATAAAACAAGTTTCAAGACCAGTAATTTGCATCACTCAATTCTTCATGAGACTTAAAAAAACAGTAATAAATTGGCTGGAAATATATACAGTGAAGACCACTGAAAAGCTGTTTTCTCGAAATGAGGAATTCTGTAAGAAATATGTATTACATTGTTTCAAGACTATCTTACAGAAAGCAGCAACATTCAGAGGTTGCTACTCTATTTAAAGAGTTTTATAAAAGTGAGCCCACTAAGACAAATATAATCAGCAGCCTTACAAGATTATAGTAATTCTTCAGTTACAGCAAGACTCTCAAAGTATTTGATATGAATTGAATGGATAATTTTCCATACCTGTAGTTTTTCAATACTAGGTGGCCATTATATACACTTTTATACAGTTCTAAAATATTACATCTCAGTATTTAAGACAAACCATACTATAGAAAAGGTACCGTATTTTGAATTTTTAACATACATTATTGCAATCAAATATGAAGTCCACTCTGCATTTATTTCAGTTCTGGTGAAAAGAAATATTTACTTATGAATACTTCCACTAAACTTTTTGTTTTGTTTTTGTTTTTTAACCTGCCTCCATGCATTTGACATACTATTATGAACAAGAAAAAAAAAAAAAACATTGAGAAAAACAAATACACTGCTGTAAAGAAAGCTTCAAGAACTAAATCTAGGTTAGGTCTGATGAATATTAAATGGCCATATTATGTTTGTCAAAATTTAACTTTGCAAAACAGTTAATTTTAGCTGAAGTTTATAAATACATCAAATAACTGAAGTGCTGTCTCCCTCAGCAGGCTACTTCAAACATACTGTAACAGTAGAGCTTACTGTATAAATAAATTAACTTAGTTTATTACACATTTAAGATTTATCCTTTGTCCTTTACAGAATGGAGCCAAGTTGTCTCGAACTGTCTAACCTGATGGTACGTGCTATACTCAACTTCGGTACCCAAAGCGTAGTGTCACCCTCTCCCAGCCAGTGGTCTGGCTATCCTTCCACTAGAGCCGGCTTGGGCAGAGAAGAGTCTAGTCCGTATACAGGAGCTGAGCTGGGCACCCAGACCTGAAGTTCAAACTGTCAGACTAGAGCTTCCTTCTCAGTGTGGCTGTAGTGTCCAAGGTTTCCTCACATCTCTACTACTCTTTTCACTTGTACAGATACTTAAAAAATCAAAAGGAACATGAGAACTAAACAGTTGCTCTAATACTTAACTAGAAAATAAGCTACAAATTCACTTCCCCTGTGTAATTATTTTACTGTGAAGGAAAAAAAAACACAGCTATCCAGTATCAGTTACAAAACAGTAAAAAAGGCCATGAGAAAATAACACTAGGCACTGCAGAAGATACAACAGGACAGTAAAAATGATCAGTAATAAAAGAGTCACCTGGAAGCCAGGCCAATTTCAACAGCTAGTACTTAGGTGACTAAAGCTGACATACAAGTCCTGTCAAGAGCTATATATCTTCTGCTGTCTCTGGCCAGCCATTTGACTATTGTGCACTCCCTGTTTCACACCAGCAAAAAACAAGAAAATTTTTATTGACTGATGTCCCACAGTTACTTCTCCTTAGCAATGACTCATTTCTTTTCTAAAGAAAAAAAATTCCCTTCATTGTGTGAAGTGCTGAAATGGACGATAGCCTGGGTATGAAAACAGTATAGAAAAGGCATCTGGACATGGCCTACATTAACTATGTAATTTAAAATGTTTTTATTCTATATCCCCCATTCAGCAAACTGGGGGTTTCAGAAGCCTGTTGCCCAAGAGAAATACCCCAAAATAATGAAAACAAGTCACATTCTTAGGTTCAGTGGTTGCTGAAAGGATTTACCCTGCCACAAGACAGTGCTTTATTATACTTAAAGAAAAAATAGGAGCAGCAACTTATCACAATTCTCCACTACTGTGCAATAATGATGGAACCAATACAACATGGAAACCTGTTAGGCGAGACTGTATGACATCAGGAGATCACAGCTTTATGCACCTTCTTGCTCAGGATAATTTAAGATTTTGCGGTGAGCTTGGCGCAAATACTGCTGCTGTTTGAAGTAAACCTTAAAAGCTCCTTTTATAGCAACAAAAGCAATTCCACCCTGAAATAAAAAAAAGATTTTGAAAACCTGCAAAGTTCAGTATCACATCATTGCAAATGTTCTTTGTAAAAAATTCTTGTAAAAGAAGGTTTATTTTCCAATCAAACAGCATTTTCTTTTGAAGTTTAGCTAATTAGGACAATTCCAAACGATTATAACAGATAAAGTTTTCAGTCACAATGCAGTATTGCAGAGGTTAGGTTATATATAAAGGGATTACAAACCAAACCTATAGATCCTTTTGAAAGCTTTTATTTCTTTGGGAGTTTGACAAGAGTTCTGAAAGTCAAAATCTATCCTATTTCAAGAACAAAGTAAAACACATATTTATCTGCTTTTCTCCCTTCTCTGAATATATTATAGATGGCACAAAGAATAATACCATTCCATGATCAGACTGTGAAAGACACCACTTGCCAAAGGCAAGCGCGGAGTGAAATAAAACCTGTTTTTTGTAAACCAGATTTATTTAAAGTTTTAACCTGTGTTCATCTCAAGTCTTTAAAATAAGAAGAGACGCTAAGAACCCTATAGTCTGCATGAATGGTTATAATATTACTGTTTCGTCCATATGGAAGACAGGTGCATAAACGTTAGAATTGGAAAAAAAGGGGACTGAAGTGACAGTCAAATAGACCAGGGATACCGCTTTATGAAACTCAATCTGCTTCCTCTTGAAAGGCTGCAAGCCAGAGAGGTTATTCACAAAGGAAGAAATTTTTCTCCTCTCCTTGTCCTTGCACCTCCATTTAAGTTCTACGGAGAGTTTATCTTTCTCCTCTTATTAAAATAAAGAAATTATTTCAAAGAGTAAATGGAAGCCAATATGAAAACGTTGATAATATAAACCCCAGTCTTCCCTTGCAGAGCTTGTTCTTAGAAGATACTGGTTCCTCATCTTCATTCACCCTTAATTACTGTTAAGATCTGCCTAGTACAGTACCAGATACAGGTTTCAGCCTTGACCAGGAAAGATTAGTTTCAGTCATAGGGAAAAAAAAGTGTCTCTCACACGTGATGCTTGCCCACTGCCAAGACAGACAACTTAAAAAAAACCCCTACCCTCAATCAAATACCACTAAGTTCTAGATCAATTTATGCTTCTTTTTACTTTTCCTCCCCCCCAACATTTCACATTCCGATATTATAACTATTTATGAAACAAACAACACTGAATCTTACCAAGATTGTCCTTTGTAAATTTGAGTTAACACTGCTGAACATCAGCTTGCCAACTATCGTGGCAATAGTGGGGAAAACTAGAGCTCCACATAGAATGCGTGTAGCGGAGACGTGATCGGCCAAAGGGTTGGCCTCTGCTGGAATACGAGGAACAGGACACCCAATGCCTAAAGAGATCAGAGTAGGGGGAAGAAAAGATTACACAGCCACTGCCTCAAACAGAACATCGAAGGAGCTAACCTTGCCCTCCCCCTGCTTCATTATAAATCTATAGTCCATCAACTTAGTTATTCAGTTTAATTACTTTGAGAACTAACCTTCTTTCTAGTGAATACTCCAATTCAATTAAATAACTATTCATTTTTGCTTTCAAAAAAGAAGCCATGATTTTCAGTAGCTTGTTTCATTACTAAGGCCTTAACTGAAACCATGCTCCTGCTCCTGTCGCTCCTCCTTCCCCACTAAGTACCATATGAACGCAATCCAAATAAGCTGAACGTAATAGAGGGAAGGTATGATCGCCTTTACTTAAGTATGGTAAAAACTGATCTATCCCCATCTCTTAGAGGGGCAAACTCAAACTTGGTATCTCCTTTTAAATTTAAATCACATTACCTGGAAATATGCTGTTCAAAATTTGTAGCTTATTAGAATATTTGCGCCACAGTCTGAGCACGTAGTCCTCCCAGCGAATCATCTTGCCCAATATTAGCATGACTGGGATAGTGGGAAGTCCAATCAAAAGAAATAAAGGATCAGCTCTCTCCATGACATCAAGACCTTCTTTGTGACCCACAACCTGGTAAATATGTATATAGCAGACAAACACACAAATGAACAGAAAATACAATTTTTAAAAAAAGTGTTTCAGGGGGGACTGCCCACACATCAAGTTAACAAAAAAACAGTTTTACCTAATGTACTCAGTTTCCCCTTTGCATCCTTGGTTACTTATCAAGCATAATGCAGGTGAGCGAGCTACTAGCCCTAGTTTGCAAATCATTAATCTTGCAACAGAGACCTGTAACACAATTCCTTACCATCTCAAGAAAGGTTTCATGTGCTTCTGTATTATGAGTAAAAGCTTAAACATCGGAAATATAAGAACAGGAAGCTTCCCAAAATGCATAGAACTTACAATTTTAGAATGATTAATTCTACACTCAAATTGATTAGATGTTGCTCTTTAAAGGATAAATTGATAGCAAGTATTTCAGGGTGTTTTAATAAAAAACATGCTACTTAGGAATACCTTATGCAACAGGCATCACAGTATTAAAAAGTATTGCTTCTCCAGGCAATGCAGGAAGAGGTACATTATTTTCCAATGTAATGGAAATAGGAGCAAGTTTCACTTGTACCTTATTAATTTTTAAATGTGGTTAGTGCTATGATTTTAAAGGACGGTTATTACTAATGTGCCTAAACCTTTCTTTTGACATGTAAGAAAAAACTCAGGCTTTGCAGTTTATAAAGTGTACATATTAAAACTGCAACAGAACAGTGCATGATGCTTTCCTAAAGAGTACTTTTTTTTTTTTTTAAAACTTAAGTGAATCTAATAGGGCTGAGAACAACAACAAAAAAAAAAGAAAGTGTTCGACATCCTCCAGCTTTGTCTCAATTTAAGAATTACTAAATGCTAACAAAGTCCTTGAAGCGCTCCTAGAAAGAATGGGCTCTTTCATGACTTTTTCCCATAAGAAATCTAGGAAGATTAAAGTAATTATTTCATTTGTTAGGGACATTCGTTGCGTTTTTGTCAATTTGTTTCCCCAGAAATGCAAAAAGCTACCAAGTCATTTTTTGCACAAAACTTAGAATAGGTGGCGAGAACACACAACAATAGCAATACAGAAGCAGTACTTCCCTGGAATAGGTAGGACCACCGGGAAGAAGGCAGGGCAACCTTCAGATTGTACTTCACAGCCTCATGTATTACATGGCAAGGTTTTGGTAGCCAGGAGGGGTAGGGGCTGCAGGGGTGGCCTGTGTAAGCAGAGCCCAGAAGCTGCCCCATGTCGGCTCCCCCCATCAGAGACCGCCCCCGTAAGAGCCAGCTCCAGCTGGCCCCAAAAGGGACCCGCTGCTGGCCATAGCCGAGCCAGTGAGCGAAGCTGGTTGGGCCTCTGAGAGAGCAGAGTTAAGGAAGGGAAAATCTGCTGCGCAGAAGGAGGGGAGGAGGTGCTCCAGGCACTGGAGCAGGCCGTCCCCCTGCAGCCCATGGGTGCCACACGGAGCAGATCTCCACACTGCAGCCCGTGGAGGAGCCCCCGGTGGAGCAGGTGGATGTGGCCTGGAGGAGGCTGCGGCCCATGGGAGCCCCCGCAGGAGCAGGCCCCAGGCCAGAGCTGCAGCCTGTGGAGAGGAGCCCACAGTGAGGCAAATGGTCTGGTGGGAGCTAGAGCCCATAGGGGACCCATGCTGCAGTCTGTTCCCAAAGAACTGCACCCTGGACCCATACTGGAACAGTTCTTGAACTGCAGCCTGTGAGAAGCCCACACAGAATCAGTTTGGGAAGGATAGCATCCCGTGGGAGGGACCCCACGTGGAGCAGGGGCAGAGAGTGACTGTGAAGGAGCGGCAGAGGTGAAGCGTTAGGGACTGACCGCAGCCCCCACTCCCCGTTCCCCTGCGCCGCTCGGGGGGGGAGGAGGTAAAAGAGGGTGAGTGGGGGAAGGTGTTTGTAGTTTCTCACTGCTCTAGTCTGTTAGTAACAGGCAATTACAGGCATATTACCCTATGCTGCGTCTTGCCCAGGACAGCAATTAGTGAGTGATATCCCTGTCCTTATCTCAACCCACAAGCCTTTTTTCGTATTATCTCCCCCTGTTCTTTTGAGGAAGTGGCATGAGAGAGCAGCGTGGTGGAGCTGAGCTACTTACCGGTGTGAAACCACCACACCTTGCTTTGAAAAACATTTCATCTTATTGTTGTAGAACAGGAAGTTACGTTATTTACCACAACTTCTAAAAATAGGCATAACCAATATTGTTACCACCAAAAGATTATTCCTTCAAAAAATATTCAGCATTTTTCTTCAAGCATCTTCAGTTTTTCACCCAAACTGTGATGTCTGATGCTATTCTTCTCCTTAGTAGTCCTTGTCCATTCAAAGAAGCCTATCTTACCTTTTTGCTTTAGATTACTATTCTTCTCTGTTTTCAGTAACCCTGTATAGTTTGTTACTGACTAGGCCTACCCTTGGAGTCACAATGTCAATTCTGTATTTATTTTTATCCATCTGAGGCTTAACCTATAAAAATAGCTTTTGTGCTTCTCTCTGGCCCTTCCACTGAAGGAACAGGTCTGAAATGCATCAGGACAGAAGTTGTATTAAACCTAGCAAATTTGGGGTGGGAAAGGAATGGAACAGTTTCCCTCTTTTCCCAGTTGAACATCCTCCATTATAAGCAAAAATAAGTTATTCTTACCCAGCCTGCCATTCATATGATCAAAAAATATTAAACCAGAAGAAAAAAAGCTAGTTCTTCACACCTAGGATTTAACCAGCTGTCTAACCTAATACAGGTGTGAAGTTGTAACCATGCGATTGCTCAATTAGACCCACAATTTGCCTTTGCTTAAGACCAGATCCTCATTTCGAAAGCAAAGCAACTACAGAAAGGAGTATTTATTTTTCCATTTGGTTATGTAGTTCTAGAGAAGTTACAAAGATCATAGAAGTTCCTGTAGAAAAAGGCTCAGTGTAGCAGTGAGCAAGGAGATAAGGACTAGGACACTTCACTAAATTACAGTTTTATTAATAGAGTTGCTTGCAGTGTCCCTGTAAGGGCCACAACAAGATATCAGATGAGGAAATTCATAAATGTACCATTCTGTAGTTTGGAGAATCAGCCTACCTTTGGAGGAGGTGCTGAAAGTCATTTTAAGTCACTTTTATGCAGCCACTTGACACTGGTACCAGGGAGACTGCATCACCTCATGTGGGTTCCAGTTCAACTGGTTATCACGTACATTTTTGCTATGAGGTCATGTACAAACAGAACCAAATAGCACACAATCTTGGGATGGAGTAAGTTGAAGAACTGCAGGGCAGGACCACACAGTTCAAGAAAAAGTAGTTCTGAATTACATCAGAGCATGCACATTTTCCTTTATATAATAACAAAAGGAGTTGGGACTGAAAAATTCACCATGTCTCAGCCCTTTGAATGTTATCAGCAAAAATTTTCTGCAGGTAAAGAAGAGATTAGTCTCATGCCTTTTCTAAAAAAAATAGGAGTTAGACTACCTGTTACTAGTAGTCTGGCACTAATGGCACTTCTGTAAGAACAGAAGTTGGTTCATCAGCCTGTCACATGCAGGGCAGCCAGCAGCAGCCGTAGTGAATTTACTTGGCTGTAGACGGTGGGCCCAGTTTGAACAGGCATACTTGGCTTTATGTAGTGTGATTGGTTAGAAGTAAAAAGCTTTCCATCAACCCATCCTGAATTCACTTGCTAACTACACTGAAAGTGATGAAAGCAGCTAAAGCATGTTCTAAGCTAAGAAAAGAAAGGAGTCATAACTGACTTTTTATTCAAAAAGCCTTGCTTTCAGGACTGGTAAGATCTAGAAAAAGAGGGAATGCATGTGTACCTGCATCACTGTCACAGCTCCATATGTAACTGCTGTCCAGTATATAGAGCCCACCATTATTCCAGCTGCAGCAAATGGACATGCCTTTGAGATCAGTCGATCTGCAAGATCCAAAACGTAAACAACTGGACCTATGACAGAGGAAAAGTAAGGTTTCAAGATGTATGTATAAGCATACTGAAGAAAGTTCTCAGCATCTATCACTGACAAGAAAGCATGAACTTGGCAAAACACGAATCTGACATCCCACATACACAGCTTACATATAGTTAAAGAGCTACTGAGCTAAACTTGCAATTTATTTCTACCTACCATTTCATTCATTGCAACATCTTTCTGAGAGATAAATACAACACTTCTTACAGCACTGACTAATTTTCACTGCTAAAATTGACTAGCTCCCATTGTGCATGTTGAATCAGAATCGTTTTGATGTAGAAACCATTTTAGGCTTAGTGGCTTTTTTATTTGTTAGATATTTTAGTTTTCAAAAGGAAAAAAATACTAATTAGTTATAATTTACTCCATAGGTGAAGCTGTTAAAGATCAGCATAAGAATGCTGCCAGTAACTTCATCCTGTTCTACAGCAAAAAGTAGCAGTCAGTATGAAAGATTCCTTCCGCTGGAAAAGAGTTGGGTTGCATTCAGTATTTTTAGAGGGTGACCTCAAATATCGGAGGAAAAAACCCTACTAGGTTATTTAGTGGCTTTGACAACAGTGCACAAATACAGTTTCATTGTTTATGGACAACTGCACTTTCCAGACTTGCACAGAACAATACATTACCCTGACTAACTTTGATGAGATAAGCGAGGGCATGCTCGCAGCCTTTCCTTGAAAGACTGCAAGAGAACCAGCAAAGCAAAAGCCAGAAGTTGAAGAGTCTGAAAGGTACATGTGGAAGTGAAAAAGGTTGTCACCGTGATCACACTCCACGCTACTTCTGCATTTGTCAAACTTCTAAACATCAGCAGAAAAGTAATAATTTTGTTTCATGTTTTACAACAAGCACTTTCAGATATATTATATACCTTGTCAGAAAGTAAACACAGCTGTTGACTACCTTTGCACACTTTTCACTGTGCTGTGGACATGATTCTATACAGATTGTCCTCCAGGTCATACGCATTAATTTTTCCTGTTAGATCCCTTCTACTTTTTTTCTCCTACCAAAATCATTAGTGAAAAATATAAACTGAAAAGATTAGGTGACAAGGTTTTTTTTCTTTTCTACCTTCCTAACAGTAAGGGTATTGTATCTGGCATTCTCAAATATACAAAAACCACTTGCAGTTCGATTCCTAGCTTGACTGCTCCTAGTACATAGCAACTTTATATTTTTAGTTTCTTAGGGTGGCAATAACTTAGCCCCGTTTCAAAAAACATATGAACAACAAAACAAAATTACAACAAATTAATTAAAAGCTGTGCATTTAAGCATGCAATCAAAAATTGTAATTCACAGCAAAAAAAGCTTGCAGAAAATTGCTGACGAAATTGCGACTCCTGTTTCACAATTTAGTTGGTTTTTCCACTTCAGGAGAAGCAACCTCATGGGGATGCTTTCAAACAACCAACTCTAGTCAGCTCAAGTCAGCCAATGAAAACAAGTAACAGGAACACCTAATTGCAGTAGTTCATTATCATACTTATCAGCACTGATATCCTTGGAAAGTACTCCCAAACAGAACTGTACAGCAGTACATCCAGAGACTTCATGCAAAGACTTTTTTTTTTTTTTAACTGGTGTTTGTGCAAATATTACACTCAAGAGCTGCAATTTAAACACAATCTAGCTTATCTGCAGGCTTGACAGAAGTAATTGTAAATATGGCTAAGTTACCTATCAGTCTAGTAGGCAGTTATGAGTAACTTGGGCAGAATATTGCTTATTTAACTTTCCAGCTCTGCTGGAGCCTCACATCTTTACCCTACGACTCATGTACTTTAAATTAGTTACCTTTGCGTGCATCTTCTAGTAGAGCATGTGTTCTTTGTTTTAGTAAAAAAGCTCTAGTTTTAAGGGCAGGAAGCATCTTCCCTTGTGGCTTGTAAGACAGAAAACACCTCACCAGCACCCTGCTTCAAATACACCAATCGATGTAAATTAGTTCTTAAGTAGCTGACAGTATAATTACAGAGTTAATTTATTCTCAAGCTGAGCAACTTGATGTTGAATAGGTATCAAAATTAAAGTGTTTTTGAAGAAGGAACACTTAACTCAAAATACAAAGATGTTGAACAAGCAGTTCCATTGTATTAACAGTTATGTTTAACTTTCCAGACTTAAAAGATTGCCAGGATATCTATCAACGTATTGAAGTAGCAACAAGGCCATAACCACAAGTACTAAATACACAGTAGTTGACACATCTTGACTGCTTCCCACAGTCACCAAAAAAGCTGAGTTGCACTATTTGGAGAGCTTATATTCTTTCGAAGGAGGTGAAGACAAGAGACTTAAAAAGAACAAAAAACAAAAACCACCATCAGTAAGTCCTAAAGGGCAACACAAAAAACTAAAGTTTGCCTTATGCATCTTGGCAAGGTGGTATGGCAACAGCAGAAGCCTAAGACAAAAATATTTACAAATTGCACCTACTGATCCTAATTGTGAATGAAGCTATAAGCTACAGACTTTGGTATAGAATTTTGAGAAAAGGCTAGAAAAAAATTGTTCCAATAATTTTTTTTAGTTAGCCCTTTAGGGAGAAAGTAGTGAGAAAAAGTCAAGTACAATCTTTTCTTTTAAGATGGCATTAGGGAAGTGGGAAATTGAAAATCACTGACATACACATTAAAGAATGAAATACAAAATATGAAAATATTTTTAATGTGGTAAAAACAATCATGCTTTAACAGCGCTTTTCTGCCAGGCTTGGTTTTCTTATTTATTAAGCTGAACTAATTACCTAAAAGATAGTTGGGTTTTAAGCAGTTTTTTTTTTTAATTATTATTTTTTTTAATTGGAAGCAATATTTTCTTATGTAATTAAAAAAAGTCCTCAGAAGAGAAAAAATAGCTAGTAAGAACATGGTTGCTACCAATCCCTAAAAACAATCAAGTTTTAATTGGAATTATATCTTTAGGAAGATACCTCACTAGGAGGGGGTTGTTTTGAATTAAATACATTAGATTAACACTTACTTATAAGATAATAGCTGATGTTTACACTGATATTTATACCAATTATGATACATCATACAAAAAAGCTGTGTTAGGAAGTGTCCTTTCACAAAAACCTGTTTTCAGGAAAGTTTCCAGTAGTATGTTAGAGAAGTCTTACAGTAAGTTTTTGAACCATGATACCTCATGGAAACTTGGTTAGTTGCTACATCTTACCTGCTCAAGCAAGGTAACTTTGAATTGTATGACTAGTAACGTCTTCAAAATGTACCTGCTGCAGCACAGAGAGGGGGCTCTTGGCAAGACTGCTCAAAAACATCTTACTGTCCTAGCTCTGCCTGATGTGACCTTGACTGACTTAGAGCTGAGCTGTGATGTAACAGTTCTGGGTTACTAAAAAGAGCTACAAAAAGGGCACAACCGTCACACTTGCTTAAGGGACTTGAGCTCATAACTGAGGTTTGGTGAACCCCAAATCATTTTCCTGCTCTGCTATAAACTTGTGTAACAGTACACAAGGCATCTGAAATTTTATGCCCCTTTACCATGGAAAAAGCTGGTATTGTGAGGGAAGATAAATCAAAACATTCTGAGATGCCTGCATGCAAGAGCTGAACAGTCTCATACAAGAATTTCAGGCCAGCTTTATCAGAAGCTGGAAGTGTTAATATTTAGGAATCTTAGCTTTCAAATAAAGTATGCCACAAATTACAAGAACAAATGAAAAGGCCTGTTATGTGCATGTATCTTCTCCAAACTACAGTTGTTTCCCCTTTTGCCAAAACAAAATGTAAATGCGTCTCATTACCATTTTATCATTCAAGATGAAAGTAAGAATTTTAAACAGCTTCAAGTTTTGTGGCACATTTCCAGTGTCCAGATATCAAAATCCCCCCCAAAGTAATGCCAATTATCATCACTTGATGCCTTCTTTGCAGTGAACATTAAGATTCCGCTCTACCTCATCCTTATAGCAAAGCTGACTTGGGGACTGATATATGAATACCTTTGTAGTAAGTTATCATGCTGTTTTATGTTTTCTTGAATATCACCAATATACTAGTCCATATTTTCTTTCCCCTTGGCAATGTGTCACCACTCTAAAAATTTCCTTGCACCTTAATTTTTTCAGCCCTTATACTAACAGAAAAGAGGCCCTGTCCCAAAGAACTGACAGCACGAGTCCTTTTCAATTGCAGAAATAAAATACTGTAAAAAAATATTATTTAAAAATCCTCTAAGTGACTATAGACCCATGCTGTAACAGCATTTCTTTAACAAGCTGTTTTACTTCTGACCAAAACTGAACCATCCAGCTGCTGTGGTAATGGAAAGACAACAGCAGAATATAGAATTGACTGGAACAGCATTACTGTTGGATAAGAACTGCCCCATTCATCTCAGCCCCACATTAAGTACAAAATATAGTAAAGAACACTGTGTGACAACAACAATTATTTTATATATATGTGGGAAAGGAGAATCAAATTACTGTATCATTTACTCAGGGCATTTTATTTTCTTGCCCTGCTCAATATACCTTGTATACCATACGGGCAAATGTGGGCTGCAAGCTGAGAAAAAGCGGGGATGCGTTTATGCGCTAATACGGGAATTGGTGAAGGAAGTTTCCCTCTGCTAAACAAGGGGAAAAAATCACATTAACCATAAATTTAATTATAGGTCAATCACCTGTAAGACTTGCTAATATATTTAAGTTGAACACATCCCAAATTTGCAGGAGATATTTAACTAAGCCATCAAATATGACATGAGCAGAATACGATGTTATTTTTTTCTTGTCTGGAAAATAGACTAGAGAAGTTTCCAACAGAACTGACACTCTGAGCACAAAAAAAGCAAAAGGGTAGGAACAACATACAGAAACGACCCATTATATTATGTTTAAAATTTAAATGATACATGTCTTACCTAGCTTTGGAAATACTATTAAATATTCTGCATTGCACTGAGGACAAGCAACTCTAGCAGTACTGTTTCCTCTTTGCTTTTCGTCCACCCAGCGCTGTAGACAAGTCTGATGAACCCATTTCGTGGAGCCCCTGCACCTGCAAGGTCTCACCCACTCTGCTGTCCGATCATCCTCATCAGTAGCAAAACAAACCCAGCAGCTTCTGTAATTACAGGAAGGAAAAAAATATAGATATTTTTGCTACTTTTAAGTGCTTTCACATGCATTTTTAAAAACTGTGCACCTAGAAACGATGCTTGTTGCTTCATTCTGAATCACCAAAAATGCAGGTATTTTGTACCACAGCCTTGTTCTGGTGTTAACATAATATTACAGACAGCTAAGCAGATGCTTCATGCATTCTGAGTTACTAATTTATCTTTTGGATCATTTATGAGTTAAAAAGCACTGAGACTGTAGTTCAACCTCTGAATAATTAAACATATGAACTATCCATATATTTTTAATTGTATTATCAGTATCTCCTTCCACACCAAACTTTTAAAGAGCTTTTTAATTAAAAATATAAAATCAACACAGCAGTCTGTTACCTGGGAAACTAAATCCAACCCACTTTCATGACAAAACTTAACACAATTGATACATAAACCTGTAAACAATTGTATCGAATTAATTCCTTTCTTTTTTTGAAAAGTACTTCATTTTGATAAGATAATGTTGTATAATATAAATTAAATTACAAAGTACATCAATACCACTACTGCACCACTAGAGAAGGAAGGCCCTACTATCTGCAGAGTTATCTTGGTGTACAATTAGTACATTTCAGTTTTACACAAAAAGAAAATACAAGCAGGACAGGCTACGCAACCTGACCTGACGAGAGCACAGCCCAGTAATTCCCAGGTATCTTCTCCTATGATTAGACCAGATCCTTGGATGCTTTACAGCTTGCAAGAGAAAGTAAAACGTTGATCTAAGCTAGGAAAATACCAAAGATGCTGGCTCAAGAACTTAGTTTTACAGTGAAATAATTTGCTAATTCCCATACTGAAAATCTTTTTTTTTGTTTTTACAGAATTTTAAGAGTAAACCAGAATCTAACAAAGTACCTTAGTGCAAATCTAATCTAGTTCAATAGACTTTAAGTATTTTACAAACCATTGCAATCATAATTAAACCTTTAGAAAAGTGCATGACGACAGCATCCCTGTAAGTTAACTATCTAGATACGATCTGATCAGACATTATACACTGAAGTTCTGAAGCACTATTTTAAAGGTGAAGTTTCATTCTCAACAATTTGAGTAACATCACTAACATGAAACTTTAAAAGGCTTCTCACATGTAACCACTAACAGTGGCCGAGAGTGCCAGAGCATTCCGCAGCTCCTTGCTACTGAACAAAATAATGTTAAGATTCAAAAACAGCGAATGTAGTTCCTACGTGGGGATGCGTTACAGTGGTTAACAATGCTCTTGCGTCCCTCCCCTTGCATTTACTGTCAGTTGTTCACCTTCATCCTATCCTTTCAAACTTCCTTCAAACAATTTCTTCCATGTTTCAGCTTCTGAACTCCATCTCACCTTTACTCCATTATATATAAGCTTTTGACAGGATTTGGAAGAATAATTTCCAGTTCAGAAGTACCCTTCAACCCCAGTCATCCCGCCAGATTGTTGCAGTTTCTCTTATGGACATCAGTGCTCAATAGGAGCATGCTTGCTGAAGTTGGAGCTGTCAGAAAGCTTCGTACTTGACCGTACTACTGGAAGTCCTTCCTCAGCCCCCCTTCAGGAAAAAAAAAGCACCTGTAACTATGTTTAGACAAAATTTAGAAGGGGATTGTATGCACAGCAAGGGCCAATCTCTGACCAGAGCCACTTTCAAAGCAACAAAAATACAGTAATTCCTTTAAAAGGTCACTGTTTTCTCCCACCTTGTCATTTGTAAGCAGCTAGGGGCTTTGTTTTTACTTCTCAATGAGAAAGAAGGAAAAAAAAAAAAAAAAGAATCCACAATGGGAAGCTTCAAGTTTGAGCCTGACAAAATTTAAGTAATGAAAAATGTTGTTGTCTAACAACTTCCTTTTAAAAGCTCACTATTTGGGGTAGTATTCTGTTTGTGAACTAGAACAATTTTCCTACAGAACAACAGTGTTTTGTTCACAGGAATAACTGGGCCTACAAAATATTTGCAAGAGCTTCTTTTAAAGCACTGAATTTTTTTTTTTGATTTATAGCGGTGGAAGTATACTGAAATTAAGCTGCAAGTGTATAAGAGTAGAATGTAGCTTGTAGTAACTTATTACTGGCAAATGTGAAAGAATGCAATTTGAGATGCAGATTCCAGGGAAGACTGTACAAAAAGGAATTTCAATATTCAACAATAAAATTGGTAAAACATAACTGACATGTCCACATGTTCAGCTGTAAGTACAGAGCATATTACAGTAGGTGCAAATGTAAGTTTTCTGACACTTCTGCTCCGAAACCAGAACTGCATCAGTCTGCATTCATGAATACTGTTCAGTCTGAAGACTGACATCTTGGATCAAAACTACAATTTCTTTCATTCAACTTAATGAGAAGGTAAAAGTGAAGTCTGACTTCACTTCTTTCTGCCCTTCCCCACAACACTTGTTTAAACCAGAATCCTTATGTTAGGCACTCCTGCAATACAATCCCCCTGTTTACCTTCATGCTGGCTATATGTACCTATAGCAGTCCTAAAAGAAAGGATGTTAGTCTTCTGGAGCAGGAGGAAAGACAGACAAGCCACAAGTTAGTAACAGTCTAGATGGAAAAGCTGTGATGACCACAAAGATATGAAAGTATTAGAAAGCATCGCAGACATTTTGATTCACTGCACTTGATCAAGAAGTTCTTAAAGAACTCAAGTTCTTGTAACGTGTTTTTTTTTTATTGTTTTTTTACACCAAGAAAACCCATGTTACTGTAAGAACAAGCAATGGAACACAGTGCTACTCATAGCATAGTTCATCTTCCACAGTTTTGTGCTTTGCTCCATTAGCAGGTAAAGTTTCACTCATTCACTCCATATCCTATTTCAGTCCACATTTGTAACTTTGTAGATTTTTGTTTTTCAGCTAAGAACTTCACAATAGAGCTAGTTACATCTGCGGGTGCCAGTGAGGCCAGATGCCACCAAGCCACACAAGTCTGAAGTGTATTTGAATAATGACAGGTTTCAGAATGAACACAATCTTGCTACACTTCAGTTTCAACTAGTGGATTTGTCCATGAGTGCCCTGTAGATTAAATTCTATTCACGTTTTCTGTTAAGGTTAATAAGTTAAAAAAACCTTCATCATTTCCTTAATCGCTTCATCTAATTTCTTGCCAGGCAGTCATATCTGAAAACTTGGAAGACCCATGAAAAGAATAACAAAATCCTTTACAGACTTAAGTCTTTAGCAAGTCATGAATAATGAACAGTAAATTCCTTGTATTTTTGTATCAGCTTTATCTCTTTCCATTGACAGCAGCTGTAGCAGAAAGAGCTAAATAAAACCATTTCAAAACAAGCATCTTGGCTCTTGCCAGATTTTCCATTTTCTTGTACTGAATAAAATATGACCTTGATTCTTACTACTGAATGAGGTTGCTACTCAGATAACCTGAAATAGAAAAGGCTGACAAGGTGGAACAAAGCATTGTTTCTGATAGAAACTCAAACCTTTTTTCCTTGATGAGTTTCTACACAGCCAAATCAATACTACTAATGTATTTTTCCACACTTCCTTGGCAAGCAAAAAAAAAAACCACCACAACACACAAAAAAGCCAGCCAGTATCATAATTTAGCCTTGAATATAGGATTACAAATGCCTTTTAGATTCAGCTCCCCATTATCTAAAGCTGTCTAGTCTCAAAAATCTATTCTGAGAATAACTCATTTACTGCATCCATTTTATTCGCTACCAAAGATAAAATCCCTTCAGGAGACTGCATATGTTAACAGCAAAACAGATAGAAAGCTGTAATAAAGACCAGAGAGCCTACATTCCAGAAGTTGTGTAAGTAATCTAGAAATCCACAGCCTGCCTAAAAGGTTTCTCCAAATCATGAGTTCATCACTAAGGAAACCACTCTCCTGTACCTGCGTGGAGCTATAGCTCCAGCACACCAGTAAGATCCTCCAGTACCAGACATACCTACAGGCAGACTGCCCTGTTTTATTGGGTTATATCCTTCTAAAGGTTACTTTTTTCCCAAATCAGCCTCAGATGGGAGGAAGGATGGGTTCTAATTCACGTTACTGAAATCAAATTTGCCACAGTCTGTGGGAGCTGAATTAGTCATGATACAGCTTTGTTTTCAAGCAGACATGACTGTGCAAGCAATACAAAAAACGTAATTTAAGAGCAATATGTTAGTTGTATACTACTAGTACAAAGTTCTCAAAAATCCTTAAGGCCCCATAAGCCCAGTGGACATCCTTGTGTCCACAACACTTAATGGAAAGATGGCTTGTGAGAGCGGGACAACACAGCTGTGTATAGCCTGGTTCCAAGTATTCAGTGCTGCAAGAGAATGCAAGAAAAAGTCTTGGAATTTTTCCCGAATGTTCAGTAGCATACACATATGAACTGCAAGTAAAAACGAACTTCTGAGAGAAGAAAATTCTTGCAAGACTTTTAGCAGGACTTAACACTTACCATGAGCTAGAAAGCATTTTCCTCCTGTTACAGATCCTTCATAAAATACAAGAAATCTCTAAGAAAAATTTTTGCATTCCCCCCACATTATAAAGCATACCACTTTTCTGTGAAGAAGCACAAATTTGCTGTTATCTTGATATCAGAGTAAAGCATCCTTATTCTGCTAAGCAGTAAGTGCCTGAGTGGCTTATCGCAATTGAATTTCACATCCGAAAAGAGGAAAAAAGGGAAATGGCTGAAACACAGCTGGTGACAATGACAGCACAGTGAGCCAACACATACAGACCTATTTATCACAACGGTGGAAGTTGGTTAGCAGAGAAAGACCACAACAGGATTAGACAGAGCACTGCTATTTCCCCAGGCCTCACAGCAGAAAATACCTTCATCTTCAACCTGAGATCTGTCCATCAAACTCAAGAAGTCCTTACAGTGTCCTAAGAGAAAAAACAAGCTCTCGCACAGAGTGAGGAACAGAGTCCAGTGAGATACCAGCACAAAGATGCTCCAGTGCAAGGACACCAGTCTTATATGCTCCATCGTGACTTCTACTGATCCTTTGTAAGGCAGCATGGCAAAGCAGCCATATGCCAACCAGGATCATTAAGCTAGAAGGCATGCTGTCCCCTTGAAACAAAGAGTAGAATATTAAAAGGAAGTTCCTGAAGGTCATATGACTTAATATCCAATTCTGCTTTGCCTGGTCTTCAATGATAGGGTGTAATGCCCAGTAAAAGAGAAGTTGGGGAAGATCTAGAAACAACAGTAATTAACCTTTGCTACAAAAGTAGTACTTTGGTCAAAACCAGCAGGGAAAGTTTAAATAGAAAATATCAAGCTAATGTTGGCATTAACATATGGCCACACAAGCGGTGTCCATGTAAAAGCTCTGACTTCCTCTCATCATTGGATGGCATTGTTTAAACTGGATTTTAAAAAGCTTTTTTAAAAAGTCTACAGATGACTAAAACCTAATAAGCAGTCAAATGCATAAAAGCAAAACAAAATAATTAGCTAGAAAGTGTACCAGAAAGATCTAGTGACTAACAGAAGTTCAACTTAAACTTATTTATATGTTCTCAATTATAGCTCCAATTAAGGAGAAATATTTTACACTTGAGTTAACCGCACTATATAAAGGCAGAGATACAAGTAAAGGACAGTTCACAGAATCCTGCTGGCAACTTTCTAGCTTGCGGATAAAATTAAACCTTGGACTGCCAGCCACCACCTATTGTGCTTGAATCGTGCCTTACAAGGCTTTAAGGCCTTTACTTCCACCCAACTTTGAATAAGAAATTCCCCACAGATTTAGTTATCATACAACCAAGTACTTTCAAGTTCTCATTGAGTTTTAGTCCCCAGTTTATCAAAGAATCTATACTAATGGTAAAAAAAATTACCTTTCATTCAGGACAAATTAAACTGCTGCAACCAGTTATGGAAGCATATGCCTTTTGTAAAGACTTTAAAATTCAATTCTCCTAAAGGCTTAGTTTAGTATTACCATACTCTTTCACTTTCTCAAAAGGAAAATTTGAGAAATCACCAAGGCTCAGTGGCCTTGCTATGGGTCTCTAAATATACAAAGAACTTTGCTGTTATAAACATTTGTTTTACTTAAGGGGAGAGGGAAAACAGAGCCCACCTAAAAATGTGCAAAGGATAAATCAGGCAAAACTACTACTCATGTAATAAGCACCTTATTACTGAAACATTTTTACTAATTAAACTGGCATTATCATACTTTAGCAGCTTGGCATACACCTCTAACAATTTTAGACACTAAGCAACTGCTAGGGGGCAGTAACACTTGATCCTTACCATCAGACCGAGGAAGGAAAAAAAGCGACTAAAACCAAACAGGGAAAAAAAACAAATCACAAAACATGCACACACACAAATTACTTCCAAAACTGAAATATCGATTGAACGTTATTCAAAAGGGAAGGCTGAAGAAATAGTCAAGTATACACAGCAAGTACTGAAGAATTCTCATAGCATTGAGTCAACGCCTTAAACATTTCACAGATTTTCTTATAATAGAGATAGCATACTATATAGGGAAAACATTCTTAGCATTGTTTGACAAAGCCAGCAACAATCGTGAACCTAGAAAATAAAAAGTAACAGTAATGTGTAATATTACTAATGTAATACTACTACTGTAATAATACAGTAATAGGAAACATCTAGCAAATTATGCTTTAGAGGCTATTTACAAATACTTCCTTGAATGTTCCTTTAAACATATTAATCATGTATTAGTTGCCTCTAATAGTCACATTGTATAGCAGTATGTCTGAAAGCTCCTCTGATGAGGAAAATGAAAAACAGAAGAAATTGTGGCATGTCTCAGCTTCTCCCAGCACCTAATTGCAGAGCAGTGCAATGTCAATGTATAATCAAACTAGTAAGAAGCTAGATCAGCTAGAATTCATCTACTAGTATTTACCCCGGCCGAAGAAAGAAAAGCAGCCAGCACATTCAAGATACTGCAAGACCTCCAGATGGCAAGACAACCACACACAGCATTCTCCAACTGATAACATGACCTACTAGTAAGGTAGAACACCCAACTTCTGACGAGCTGAACTATCTGATTTTTATACCAATACGAGATTAAAGGAGGATGGATTATTATCTGACGCTAAAAAAAATTCTTTGTTCCATCAACACTGCCAGATTTAGCAAAGGAAGACAGCTTAAGACCTCAAAGTAGATTTAAAAGCCATTCTTCCTGTAATTCATCTGCAATCTACTGTATTAAATTCTTACATCAGTCCTCACTCCCCAGGGATATATTACACATTCTTCTATGTGCTAAACTTTGATTTTTGTCTGTTTCCATGGTTTCCAATGCATCAAATTTACTTACCAGACAATAACAGCGTAGCAAAACAAGAAACCATATATCTGTCAAACTTCAATCTTTTGAGGCCTCCTGGGAAAAGTGTCTTTAACTACACCCTTGATCACAGTCATCATGACCTGAATTCTACTCCTTTGTGGAAGAAAAAAGATTACTTGCATCACTGCTTTCAGCAGCTCAGTCAATACCCTCTCCAGCTAGACAGTGACACTTCAATTAAACCAATGCATACAGAATGTTGGTAAAAAAACATTTAATCAAGAACAATGCACAGAAAATGACTCATTTAGCTCTCCATCTCATAATGCTCAACAACTAAAGATAAAGAGAGGATAGGGAAAGGTTTGAGTGAAAAAATATCAATGCAGGCAGCAGAAAATTAACCTGAGGCTCTAAAACACAGGAGGCTGTTTCTTAGTATAAAGAGACTCAAAGCATGCTAAGTTGCTCTATAAAGGTAGTGCTATTGCTTAATTACACATACAAAAGTTTCCTCAGTCAATGCTCCCAGAAAACAGCTTTCTGACATCACCAAAGAATTAAAAAAATACTAGCACTGAGGCAAACCTTGACATCAAAACAATTCTGCTTACTGCAGCTTGCTTGGAAGCGCTGCCCGTGCACCAAGGTCAGGTATCACCGCACCACTGCTTCGTGCTTCATCACAATTCTGTTATTAGCTGTGCCATTTGATGAGCAATAACTATACCCATTTTTCCTCTATTAGCCAAGATGCAAGTTAAAGCAAGTGTTCAGTTGACGTAAAGCAATTTAACCTTTATTCATTCAAGTTCTGAGTCAAGGAATAACAAGCATTAGTCCTCCATATCTCCTGGAGGATTTACTTTTCCATAACAGAAGGTTAACATTTACTTATTAGCTTCCTTAATCAAACACTAGCCATATCTGTTTTCAAAGATTGGTATCAAGATATTTTTAATCTGTTTTAAACTGGAATGTTAAATACAACTGCCAGCCTCAAAAAGAAGATGAAAACATGTAGTTTCTATTAAAGAAAAAGCATTAAACAACGCAAAATAGTTTACTTTGTGCTGGGGGGAAAGGGAAGAGAAATTGCACCAGAAGAATACCAATACTGGTATTTGTGGTACATGTATAAAGTAGATGGCAGATGTTACAAATATCAGAAGCAACATAAATACAGAATAGAGCAACTCTGACATGTCTAAAACTGTAGCCATCTTGACATTAAACCTGTGCTGTGACAACCAAAGGATAAAAGACGAGAAATGCAAAGTTACATTCCATCCATATAGTCCTGCATTATGCGAGCTCAAGCTTCTGCAGTAACTTTCTAGTATCGCACAAGTAATATAAAAATACAATTTAATCCTTAGGCACAACACATTTAGAAGCAAATACATTAGCATCGACCTAGTTAGAAACCAAACCTATGGCTACTCACTTCCCATTCCGTACTTAGGCAAGGTACTTGTGAAGCGTTCAGTGTTTTGTATGATATTTGCTTACAGAGTTCCATGGCTAAACTGACCATACAGGGTAGGCAATTCTTCTGTTATGTTTTTCTAAAGGAAGTAGAAGAAAAATAGGAAGTGGTGTCCTAGAGCTGCAAAAATTGGCAGGAAGACTCCAAAGCAAGCAAATTGCTTTGAATTCAAGAACTAGATGCTATTATTATATTATAATAGATGCTATTACTCTAGTTATATTCTCAGTTTATAACTTCTATTTTTACAGTATGAGAGAGCAAACCAAAAAGCTCTACAAGAGCCAGTCATCTTAAACCTTCCTAATATTCATAATAAAAACTACACAATTTGAGACATCAAAAAAATCACAAAAAAGCTCAATTTAAGATGTTTTTTAAACTCCAAGAAGAGATATTCTGGATATTTTTAACTCAAGATTAGTTATTAGCTAATTAGTTATTAGCTCAAGAACAGCTACTCGGATTTGGCAGGCACTGAAAATTTGGAATTCTTTACTCTGAGTAAATGTGACCCAAACTCCAAGGTGTCTGATTATAACATTAAGCAACTCTCCTCTGCACTCTGTGGAACCGGCTGCATGACTCACCAGTTGAGCAATCACAAGCACTCAGCACATGGCCTTCCGTAACCATACCCTTCACAGAAGGCTAACTTGTGTTGGCACATTTTAGTCTAATATAAAATACTGGCTTCTAAACAAAGTATTCAGATTGCAGGAGGAGGAGAAACATATATAACATGAGGCAAGATCAGAAAGCTATATAAAGAAGACATTACAGCTTTAAAAATGTCTATTTTTTTATTTCCCAGAAAGACTGTGAAGAAATAATGACTATATTCAAAAGGCTTCTTTAAAAAATAGCAAAAAAAAAAAAATCACTGAACGCCAACTACTTTTATCCACAAAAACTCTATTATTCACCACCTTCACGCTGTGGTAACACTGCCTTGTTAATACATATACCTTGAAAACATGTACCTGCTGTACTGCCACATCCAGCACAGCATGCTCGTGTCATGCACCGCAACTGGAGTCCTAATACTGTGTTGTCTCCCTGCATAAATTGGGACTGCATCTAGACCTCGTATCATAGAATCACTTGGGTTGGAGGAGACCACAGGAGATCTTAGTCAGACCTCATAGCCAAGGCAGAAGCAATGCTGAATTCATCCCACACTGTCAGAGCTTTCTCCAGCTGCGTCCTGAAAGGCCCCATGGACCCATTCCACTGCTTACCCGGGACATCCTGTTCCAAAGCTCAACTGTCAGCACCATTTGTCCCCCTGCCTCAAGTTCAAATTTATGATCAAAGTTTCTCATCATCCTGCCAGAAATCTCCAAAAAGAGCTCAGTTCTGTCTTCTCAATAACCTCCTCAGCAGGTATTGGAAGACTATTACTCAGCCCTCCCAATCCCTTTCCTTCAGGCTAAACAGGCACTGTTCCTTCTAGCTTCTGAGTAAATCATGTGCTCCATACCTCTGAGCACTTCATGTATCCTTAATTAGTTTCATTTAGAAACATTAAACAGAAGCAGTTGCTTAAGATAACTTAACCACTTCAGACTGGGTCTCTTCATTCTTCTGCACTGAAGATAGATTTTTTTATTGTCATTATTATTATTTTTTACTTGGGGGAATCCACGAGTCCAGTAAAAATGAGCAAGTCATGCACTCTTTATCAAAAGATGGGTATTACATCTGACAACAAGCCAGTACCCACCTTGTTCTGTTGCTGAGAGGGAAAATAAGATATGAAAGACATCAAAAAGCTGTATCACTTTCACACAGAACTACCCACCCACTCTGCAGTAGTGTAGGACCACCATAAGCACATTAAGATGACAGAAGCATCAAACACCCAAGTCCTAAACACCTGGCACATTCACTACCACTTTAATTTTGGAACCTCTTTTTAAGGAAAATTTAATATTTGAACCTTGTAATTTATCTTTTTCTGTAAATTACATATATTAAAATAGTTAATACATATGTGTTAGTTGCCAGAAGTTAAGACACCACGCCAAGGGAAAAGATCACAGTTAAGCACTATTACATAGAAGCTACCAATAAACTGTCTTTGTACAGCTTTTTAGATGAAGGAGACGCAACGCATGAAAATACTATCTGAATGCCTTGACAATGTATGTGGGATACTAAGATTTTTAGTACCAAATATGATAAACAGCCTCTCAGGAGTTTCCTCACACTTAAATACGAGGGCTAATTACCTACTACCTGCAGGTGGAAGTTAACTGTTAAGCAGCTGCTAAGTTTAAACATTCAAGTTTGTAAGCGTATCAAAGCAGGTGTCAAAATGGAAATACCACGCACATAAGACAAAAGTCAAAAGGTTAAGATAGCTTATAAATAACATCGACACTTTTATACAGATGGGCAAAGGGCATTCTACAGGTTTGCAATCAGTCTTCACTAATCATCTTTACTGATAAGACACAGGAAGAACTCAGTCTATGCAGAACCTTTGGTGCAAAGAGAACTTCAACAACAAGGGGATGTACGTGGGATGAAGCTATAATGAAAAAGTCAAGCTATTAGTTATTACTGTTTCAAATTTTCTTTCTTCAAACTCACTCTAAGATGTATATAATTTTCTTTTTCCTTCCTGTATCAAGATTAGCTTCCAATTAGTTGCAGTAGAAGAGGAAGAACACCTTGTTTCCCTTCTGGTATAGATTAACCCAGCACAGCCCAATTCTTTATTCTTATAATCTCATCTTTATAAGCAAGGCAAAACTACTCTAGAAGAACAACAGAAAGACAGGTACTTCTGGTTGCTGACAGACGTCAACCAGAAGCCTGGTAAAGCTCTCTTTCAACAAACAGAGTTTAGCTGTTTGCATTGTGTAGAAAGAAACCAATTCCTTTGGATAAGGCAACAAAGAGAGGCACGCTTAATCAGCACGCCTAATCAGCACAAACAGAACAAACAGAAGAATTGCAGAGAAAAGAAATAGTTCATTAAAAGCAAGAATACTACATCAATTCTGTAAAGTGTCTTATGCTGCTTATTACTCTACATATCTTATCTGGTTGAGCTCCACTCCTATGAAGATTTGTTTATGTGGCAATTTTAGTCAGAGTATTCAAAGTGCACATAATCCAGTACAAGTTCAAGAAGTTCAAAATAAAGGTCTTAAATCAAGGGCCACATCGCACTAATTATATTGGTTAGGGTGTAGCATTCAGGTCTTAATCCTAACCCCTGTCGCTGGTTACTGAAGTACCAAAAAGCTAATGATGCAAATAAACCTCAATCAGCGCCCACACTTCTGAAGAGTAGGAGGAAAAGTTTGACACCAACACAGATGCCATCGCACGTGCAAACCAGAATAAAAGGAGAAACTGAAAGTGAGGTACAAAACATTGGTTTTTTATTAAAAAATAACATAGAATCGGACCACAGTTCAGAAAATGAAGAGAACCCATGAATTTGCTGTATTGCAACTTTTGAACCTCAATCACTAGCATCTTTCTGACAAATCAGAGCTTCAGCAAAGAAAATTCCAGCTGTAACAATATTCCTCTCTTGCCAGTCTAAGTGATTTCTTAAGAAATCTACAATTCTGCATTTTATCTTTTAATAGTTTTTAAAGTCCACCTGCAATTTCAACCAGATTGCCTCCTTTAAGAGGAAAGCAATGGCAAGGGGGCAGGACAAAACAGCCACACGATGTTGCTCTATTTTCTGTCAAGAAGGGCTACACATCAACCACAGCTGAACCAACTACTATCCATTCAGAAAATAAAGCACACTAATTTGTAAATTAAACAATGCTAAAGCTACCACTACATTGATTCTTCAGGGCATACCTGCCCAAACCTTCAGAATATTATGTATGACATTTTGACTAACATCTTTGAATACTAAAAAAAAACAGAAGGCAAAAGTGTCTATGTTCTGCTCATCTAGCAAGTATACTGGGGGGAGGAGTTGTCTTTAATTTAGGTAGTAAAAAGCCTACCACAAATCAGTACCACAGAACATGCTTTAAAAAACAAAAACCACCATTCTGAACCCTTAGTATAATGAAATTGCAAGAGCAATCCACACATAATCCTATCGAAGTCAAGAGAATAAAGCCTAAAAATATTAGTACATTTTAGCATTATGGCTCACATTAAGGTAAAAATAGACAAAGACATAGCTAGGAAAAAGCTGATGCATGGCTAAGCACTTTTGTTTCTTTTGAAGACAGCAGATTGACCAGAGTATCATCACAAAATGTAAATCGGAAGCTATCTAATGAAGTGTTTATTATAAAAGTAACAATCTTTAAAAAGAAAAAAAATCTGACAGCTTCCAAGATATTTTTGAATGAATCAAATATTTACAGTGTCTAGGTTTTCCATCCACACGGGCTTGTCACCGACTCCATTATGACAAGTACCTGCTTAACTTTTCAAAGTCTTGTCACTTCAAAAAGCAACTGCTCAGCCAACACAATTAAAAGACTGCACAGCAAGATTAGCAGTGAGGAGTTTTGTTTTCTCATATGTATTCTAACAGCAGCTCTGGCGAGTCCCAGGCAAGCACTCTAAGAAGGCTAAGTAGCACAGGATCATAGCTAACTGATGTCCCGGCAGGAACATGCCAGCTATTACAGAGCTACAAAATAGCAAACTGACAAGATATAGGTACAGACAGAACTTTAAAACAAACTGAATTTACGCATTATTTATGCTTAAAAACATAGCTATAGAATTACATTTGGCAAGCAAATGACACAGGAAAAATCTAAGTATTTAAAAGATTAAGTCTCTAATCAAATCTAGCACCAAAACCTGCTAGAATGTTCAAATCTTAATTTCAGCACTACCCAGAAAGAATGAAAATGTTTGAAATATGCACTAAGAAGCCAGAACACCTGCCATGACAAGGGCTGCACAAGGCAGCTAGAAGAACACTTACAAGCATTCAGCTGGAAGAACTGCTGTTAAACAGTGCTGAGACAGAAAATTCACAGGATCTAAATGAATAGGAAACATGAAAATACACAAAAAAAACTCTTCCATCTATTTTAGGCTATTTTCAAAATGATATCTGAAAAACATAAGAAGGACTCAGTTAATGATGCTGGCATACTAGGCATAATAATCTCCTTAAGAAAGGAAAATGCTTTTGCATTAAAAATAAGTACAGCATAACAAATGGCCTCTGCCTATTAAAATTTGACAAATTCATTAGGATCGACTTCCAAGTAAAGTTTCCCTTGTACACTCAGACAAATAGCTATAATTTCTAAGGCATTTTCAAGCAATCTAGTAATTTGATTCAAGTAAATCTTGAAAAACATTTTTACATTGATTAACAGAAAAAAAATACTGCCACGATTTTAATTTTTTAAATGGGAATTCCTATTATTCTGTAATTTAGGCATTAAAAACATGAATGAAGGGATTAAAATAATAAAACCTCATTATTTAGACCAGTAAACACTGCGCTGAAGCACATGCATCATTCCTTTTACCACTGACTGCAAAGAATTCTGCACGCAGAAAAGGATGGTATTTTAAGGCTATTACCTCGCCTGCTATTTAAACATGAGCCAGAAGAAAAAATGACAGTGGGATGGAAATCCCAACTTGGAAACCAGAAAGGATCACGATAATCATCTAGATTAGTTTCCTGAATGCCGCAGACCACAGAACTCCAGAAAATAGTGTCATTTTATGGTCACATCTACTTCTCCCGCCTCCAGCATTTATGCTGTAGCAATCCTTCAGCTATGTATAAAATCCTTAGCTAGAAATTTCAAGTAACAAACTCATTACACCTTAACAGCTATTTACCCATTTTATTAGAAATGTGTCGCTTCTTAGAAAGGTGGTCCAGACTAAAACTATGCATGACAAATAAAAGAGGATGGAACACAAGATCATAAAAGGAAAATGAATCCCAGGCAACAATGCTGAGATGCTAGAGACACTCTGTACTAGAGAAATCCAAACTGCTTTATTAAAGAAAAAAGTCATACAGATGTACAACTTAAGAGTCCAGTGAAGAAGCCAGATGTTCTCTCTCAAATTAAAGAACCTGCTGTAAGAGCTCTGACCCTTGTGTATGAAGTAGCGCATACATTCTGATCTATGGCAAGAACTTACTCCCAATACAACAGTACATCACCACTCTCAGTGTGACCACCAAGGTATTGGAAAGAAAAGAAAACCCATATTTTCCTCTTAATGACTTAAATATTAGACTCAGATAAAAGCCTTATTCACTGAAAAGCTGTTTTCTGCATCCTCCATTAAGAGATCTCAGTGTAACAGTATGTGCTCTGTGTGAAATTATAATGCATTAACAGTTACTCTTCAGCTTTTGCATATGTATTTTTTCCTGCTACCCAAGAAAATAATTGCCTGTCATTAGCAATAAAGGTAACGGGATGGAAGAACAGGCACTTTAGGCCCTCAGAATCCCTACAGAGGATTCATCTGCAGGTCATGTTCCCTGAAGTGAAATATTGAAGGTTTATCTTGATCATCACTACGTACAACATGAAAGCAGTCATGCATGATCTTGAGAAATACCAGAGGAATCAAAATTGGTTTCTTCTAATGTAACCTCACTCCATAAACACAGTATGTAACAGAAAACTTATTTATATTGACTGCATTTTGAGGTCTTGGTTATTCCAAGATCTTTCTACTAGTATACCGTTCCTTTGTACCACTCATTCATTGCTTCCCACACTACTGTTTCTAAGTTTCCTACACTGAGCCAAACAAACTGTTGCATGACACCTGCAGTCTCTCTTCATGCTGCCTTTTATGCTACCTAGGTGCTTAAAACTTTTTCCCACCGTCCTTGTTGTTAAGTTAGGGACACCTTCCAATTATTTTAGATGATCAACTCTTACTTCAAATCTACTAGGAAAAGTCTTTGAATATGGCCAAAGATACAAACTACAATTTCACAAAGCTGAAAGAATATAAGAACATTAAACATACATCAAACCCCACATGTCCATTAGACATAACAATTAAAGAACAGTGAACTGGTTTGGTCGCTGAGTAAGAAAAGGAAATGAGTTAACTAACGTTCACTTCAATCTTCTGTTACTTCTTCCACTACTTTCTACATGCCATTTGGTTTTAACAGTCTTTCCATACAATTTGTTGTAACATTGTCATGAACAGTACTTTTGCTAATACTGGGAAGGTTCTTAAGGCCTCTTCCAAGACAGAGGAAACACAGGAAAAAAAAGAGCACGTTTACAAAATGTAAGCTTAAAAAAACTGCAAAAACATCACACAATATTTGTGATTTCTGCAGCCTTTTGCATGTCACAGTCTCAAATACTGACACAAACACAGGAGAAAGGCTTTGGCTTTATTAGTTAGTGTCATCTACATTACATCAATTTACTGTTCACGACACAGATAAACACCACCTCACAGACATTTCCCAAAAGGCTGAATTAGGGCTTCACAATATGATGAAACAGACACAGACAGCAGGGCATCCACTTACAATATCATGGTTTCCTAGGCCTCCAAAATAACAAAGTGTTATGTACCATCAGGCTACAAACTTCAGGATGAAAATAAGTTTTATTTAGTTTCAGAGGAGTTGATTCTGCAACACACTTCCTGATCATCTTCTTCATTCTTCCCTCTTCCTACACAGAGGTCCTACCATCCTCCTCCCACTTCACTGAAAATATGTTGAACTGAATAGTTTCCTGATAGTACCTCTAAAACTACCTCCTTCCTGTTACTTCTTGCAAAAAGATTTCTAGTTCCTGACTCCTAGCCTCCTTGACAGTCACTGTTCTAAGTAATAACCTTAATTCTCCCGTTCTTCTAAAACACAGACAAAAAAAACTCTCTCTCCCCCCACAACAACTCACTTTTATCCTCATTCTGAAAGGATCTGAAATTCCTCATCCTCACCTTCCAGGCTGTGCAAGCTCTGCCCCTGCCTCACATAGTTTTATGTCTCCATCACTTGCCTGATGACAGCCTGTATTTCACTAATTTCTTTCCTTAGAGGTGACCTGAAAAGGAGAAAAACACCAGGGTTTTTGCTTCCTTGTGATGAAAGCTTGACAGGTTTATCAGTAGAAGACTGATTCCTTATGGGTCCCCACCTTCTGAAATACCAGGCTATCACACCTCCTGCAATAACAGGTTATTTACTTTGTTGTTTATAGGGGTAGTCTTAAGGGCTTCCTACATGACTCAGTGTTGTACATCAGGAATCCTAAGCCCTCAGCAGAACCAGGTGAAAGTGCTACATGTGCAAATAAAAGCATAAAGAGAAAGTAAGTTTAAGAAGAGTAAACACATTTTCTACCCTAGACTTAAGTCACAGTAGTCTACAGGTTGTACTTTTTAACAGCACTCTAAAAACCAACTGTGGACTTTCTCCAAAAACCACGAAGCCAGCAATAAAACTCTCAAGGCCCGGGTCAGTTTGGCTCATCGCTTGATGCTTTATTCCACGAGCACGTCAACGCTGTCCATACCTACAGCACCTCCTCCATCCGCAGACACCGGACAGCCTTCCACAGCCCCCTCGCTCTTCCCGGGGCCCGTTCCAGCGCTGCCACACCTCCTCCCGCCCGGAAGCCGCCGGAGGAGCCCCTCCGCACCGCGCCGGACTCACGACAGCCCCGAGTCCCAGGGACAACGACACCACGCCGGCGCCCGCGACATTTCGCACGGATTTACGACAGAGCTTGCACGACGTCGCCCACCCCACCGGAGTTCCCAGAAGGCAGAGAGCGAGCCCGGGGCCGCGCCGCCGCCCCAGGCCCTTCCCCTCGCACCGTACCCGCCNCCCCCCCCCCCCCCCCCCCCCCCCCCCCCCCCCCCCCCCCCCCCCCCCCCCCCCCCCCCCCCGCCCCCGGGGGCGCCCCTCCCCGTACCTGTCCATGGTCTGCTGCAGGGCCAGGCCCGTCTGCTCCGACATGGCTCCCGGGAGCCCCCCCGGGCCCCGCTTCCGCGGCAGCGGGAGGAGCGGGCCTAGCCGAGGGCCCGCGGCCCGACAAAGGCGGCCCCGGCGCCGAGGAAGCCGCGCGTCAC
>VXAA01006783.1:144718-162709 GCA_013399115.1 Anseranas semipalmata | reverse complement strand
TTTTTTTTTTTTTTTTTTTTTTTTTGTACCATCAGAAAGGTAGTAGCCTTCCTACGTGAAAAGCAGGTTTGGCAGACTGTTCTATCGGTGCTCTGTGTGTAATATTTTTTTTCATATTCTCCCATATGTGAGAAGCAGGAGGTGTTAAAATTGCTTGCTTCAATTTTCTAACTGGCATGCTAATTTTAACCGAAGGTGCTTTTTGACTTGAAATCCAGTTAATTATTTTATCATCATTGAAATAACTAATTGTCTTTATGTTGGGGCATTTAACAGGGGGGTCTGTTCACATAGGGTATACATGTGAAAAGCTGGATGCGTCTGATATGTACACCCGTGCTGTTATATTCACGGTGGATGCTTTGAATACATCTAGAAGCAGCGTGGGTGTGTATGGAAAGAGTGGCGTATCTGTCCTTTCCAGTAAGGAAATGCCTAATACAATTGACGTGTTTTAGAAATGGCAGGGAGGTATTGTATAAAATAAACCATTTTATGCTGTTCAAAATATTTCCAGAGAAAAGAGACAATAGGACACGACCTTCAGAGCCATATTGCAATGGAGTCTATTTACTAGCTACATAGCTCTGAAATATTTAAAGCTGCAGTGTCCTTCACTTTTTTTTTTTTGATCTATGACGACAAGGCAGATCAATTGCAGCTGAAACTGGGCCACATAGAAAATTTGCAATTTTAATGCAGAACAAAACCTGTCATGGTGTGAAATCCATTTTAAGTTGAAAAAAGCAGAGCGTGTACTTGCAGTTATATCTATACAAGGTGAAGTGAATCTCAAATTTCTGCTAGGCTAGCTCTTTTAGTCTCAGACATATCAACATTTTCTGGTTTGCATTACAGTGAAATCATTCATATGTGCTTTCTCTTTAGGTAATAGCTTTCTCAGTAAACTGGAAGCTCAAACATTTTTAACTTACAGTGCTGTAAGGATAGCATCTAGCTCGACACTTAGTACTAGAAACGAAATAAATAAAAAAATAACAAAAAAAAAACACTCATCACTTTAAGGATTGTTGAAGTAAGATATATGCATTCCTGTGCACTTTCCAGTCCCATTCAAAGAGGGCATCTTACAGTCAGCCCTGAAATTTCATTTTGCTGCTTCATTCTATTTAAAGGGAGAGTTGCTAATTTCTTATTGGCTACCCTAAATGAAGGCGGAGTGGCTTCTGTTAAACTGCTGGGCAATGTCTCTGTAGCACTGAAGTCTGGAGAAAGGTTATACTTTGGATACAATATGCCCAGTGAAGCTATTACATTGCACAGAACACTAGCACAAAGGCTAGTGAATATAGCTCTCGGTCATTGTTTTAGGAGTGGGAAATGTTTCAATTTACAAGTATTCTTTAATTTGTCTCCATGTAAGATGTTACAAATTCTGGTAAATTTGATTTAATAGGAAAAACAACAGTAAATGGCCTTATTTCAGCAAGATGCATCCTTAATGTACACACAACTTTATGTATTATTGTGACTAGAAGTTGTCACAAATTAAATTGTCTGGTATTTAGTCATTACTAGGAAAAAAAAAGTAGATAAATGCTTTAAAGAAAAGTTCATTTGATTTTAAAATTTAGGTTTTGAAAAGGTAAGGTACTAGTCAATATGTAAATTTGGAAACTTATTTTCCTCTCTGTGAATATTATCTGGTATTTTCCTTTTCAACTGAAAGCAAATACTTAGACTACTTTCAGCACCAGCTGAAATAACAGTCTGATTTCAGAGACTCAGAAAACTTGTAATTTTTTTTCCTAATTTTTAATTAGAACTACTGAATTTTGCATACAGGATTGTGATCTTGATTGCTCCTGTACTTCACAATTTGCCAAAGAAGTCTTGAAACCGTACTTCCAATAGAAGGCAACTGTTTAGTTCAACGTACTGTTTAGTACATTGACAAAATGGAATTCATAAGAGTTTAATATTTGCTGCCTGAGTTGTGGTTGCTTTTGTTTGTTTGTTTGCTTTTCCTCATAGAAATTGGGCAATATGTTGACAGAGTAAGTTCTGCTTGTCAGCACTATCAAGTAATTCTGGCAGGTTTATCCATGTACATCTGCCACCCTTCATAACTGAAGATTTTTGGTTTGCTTCAGAAATACCTTTCAGTAAATTTGCCATGAAAGTAAACATGTTAATGCACATTAGTAAGTTCTTTGTACTAACCCATTCTTTTCTTTTACATTGAGATTATAAGACCATTTAAAATTTATAGTTTATATTTAATTCATTATTAAGATATGAAGTTCAAGGTGTTCTAAGTAACGAGAAAAATATTAATGTGTTCACTGAATTAACATCATTGATGCTTATTTTTTAAGTCAGGTTCTGATGATCAAAAGTTTGAAGCAGAAAACTTCTATAATCAAGATTTGTATTCTGAATCTGTAATATTTGAAGATAGCTGGTATCGGCTTCTGATATACCTAGTTCCAGGAAAAAAATTAGAATAGGAAAATATTTCTCTAAGTAACGTGTATAAAGCAATATGCTAGGGGTCTTCATTCCTGAATTTGAGTAATAGATTACTGGACCTTGTATGTCAAACCCAATAAGGTGGCTGCCATGAGTACTTGTGCTGAATTACATGAGAACACTTCAAGTATCAATTGGTAGAAGTACTGTCGGCATCTGAACCGCGATCAGTGCTGAAAGGCCGCTAGAAATGCTTTGACGGGGACTGTTTTCATAGGCTTATTGTGAGAAACGGAGTGCACTGTATAAAAAATATCTGAAGATACAAAGCTGATGGTTAAAATGGAAAGCAAACAAAGCAATTGATATGGAATGAAACGTACGGTAGCAAGTAAGAGTTGGAGATGAGATCTCAGGAATAGATGTGGAACAGGGGCAGATATAAAATACAGAAATGCAGCCAATCTTTTCTAAATATTCTTCGGCTTATGAGTGGGTCAGGCCAAGTTCCTCTGTTGTGGTTGTCATGTGACAGGCAGTAGTGTTGTGCCATTGTGCCAGGTTATCCTCGTCTCTGGTATTTGAGGTTGACGTTAACTGATTGTCCCTGGGACCAGGGCCATGGTTCAGTTCCTTGTTACAGCAGAGCAGCGGGGCTTGAAGAGAGCTATTGTCATCTCATGCTTCTGAGCTGCTCCCAGAACTCTTTTCCTTCATTTCTCTCAGGTGAATAGTATATTTCTTTTGGCTTTTGTCCATATGAATATATTGTGACACAGCTTGTGGGGTTAGGAGGATTGATAGTGCCTGAAATAGATCCTTGGAAGCGTGGATAAGAAATTCTCTTTCCTGTGGAGAAGATAGAGAAGGAATTAAATGTTTGGAGGACAGTATGTTAATTAAGGAAGGCTACCATATGGAAGTTTAATAGTATCACTATAACAAATAAGTGAAAGATTTCCCAGAAGTTGTGCAAATTTTGTTAGCTATGCTGCTTCCCTAGTAATGTTCTTCAGAAATGATCAAAAATGCACAATTGCAAGCTGGAGGTTTAGAAACTGCATAGCAGCTTGGTGCTCTGAAGATTCGTCAAGTCATTCTTGACAGCTTTGCTGATAAATACTTCTCTAACAGAAAAAAAATAATAAGGCGGTATTTATTGTGGGTAAAGATAGTTTTAATATACCTTCTTTTGCAGAGCCTGTTAACTGCCCAGGGATCAAAGATAACTAGGCTGCAAAAGTTTTATTGTTATTGTTGTTTTCCATTGGTTTCAATGGGAATTAGTCTGGATCCAGATAAAATTATAAGCTAAATTTAGAAATTATATATATCTTATACAAAACAAAATTCCAGACGTGCAGCCAGTTTGTGTATAAATATACGTATATGTGCAGAAATGTGTGCTTGTATGTATATTTATATATTTAGATATAGATACACTAATTAGTAATGCATTAGCAGGCACAGGTACTTTATCATGTGTAGTACTAAACACACTGTAGCTGTTTAGTGAGCGAAATGAAGAGCAAGGGAATGGCCACTGTAATGTTTCTAATTCTAGTATGATTTTCAGCTGCTGATTAACAGCTCCTTAAGAGGCTATTTTCTTTAAACATTTGAAGTTCTTTAGGCCTGTGATATTAGCCCATATGTAGCTTTATCCACTCCAGTACAAATTTATATCCAAAATAAATCGTGTATGCACACACACCCACACACCTATGTACATATAAAAGTGTACATGCACATGCAGTAGACTACTACACAGAGTAATTGTCCTCAAGTCTTAGGGAAAAATATGAAATACATTATTAGCTTCAATTTTGTAATGTTATTTATCAGTAGAGGAGTTTTACTGGCTAAAACAGTCTGCACTCTGGTGACTGTAATTTTAAAGACTTTGTTTAAGTCTAGATTTTTTTTGCAACGAAAAATCATATTAGGCAATAAGTCTATCTGAAGATTATTTTCTGAAGCACAGTTTCTCTGCTCTAAATTTGACATTCTAGGTGCTGGCTTCTTGACAGTGCAGTAGGTAACTGTACTTAGTATCAGTAGCACTTCTGGTATTTGGAAATGATTTCTTAAAGTGTAGTCTAATCTTATTGTTTCTTATCTGATGATACCCAAGTACTGACAGTTTCACTTTGTGAAACAAACAAAAAATTGCACACAAAAGACCTAGTTGTGGAAATAACTTAGTCTGCTTTTCTACTCCCCCCCACCCTGCCTTCTTACATGTTTCTGATGTTACGATAAAACAAAACATATATAACACAAAAAGTAGCCTGATTCTGAATATTGAAGTGTGAGAAAGCATATTATGGTATCTCAGTAGTCTTTCGGAATAAAAGTTATAACTGATACATGACCTCCTAGCTTTAGTACTTGTGAATTACATTACAATTTGTCAGATATTTGATTGAATTTTAAACGTCTACATTTTCAAATTAATTAAAACACAATAACATAGTACAGAATAATGAAGACATCACTGTTTAATATTTCAAGTGTGATGATTTGAGCACTAATTACTTAATGTCTTGATTTTAAGTAAACAATTGAATCAGATAAGCCCTCCTTCCAAGTTAGTAAAGGCAGAGCGAAGGTGCAAGTTCAATATGCAGGTGATGGTCTAAACAACTCCGTATATAGGCAGGACTTCCTCAAAAACGTTAAAGGTATTAATGTAGTACAACAAGTCAATAGTTTTGTCTTAAAGATTTGCTAAAGGAATTATCTGCCTTTCCTTAGGGAGGTAAGTTAGAAGGGAAGGTGAAGAGCATGGCAGTTTATTTTGCCATTTCCCTTCTTGGATTGTCTTCCCAGTTTTTCATTTTTTTGCCTAAAGGCTGCTCTCATGAATTGAACGTAAGAGGAAGAAAGACATGGAGAACTAATGTTTTCCTCTTTTAGGTGATTTTGAAGGAGAAAATATGAGCTTGCTATGTGGATGATGAATGTTTCCATTTCTTAGCATTTCATAAAATAGCTCTCCTTTCCTTAACATCACTCATGAGTGCTTCCTGGATGAAGCACATCAAAGGGAAATGAAAATATAGCACTGCTTAGTTTGAAGTTACATAGTGATTTTAACTGCAGAGATACGAATTTTGCTTGGACTGGGTAGACTAATGTGCTTTTGAAAACTTTCAGATTAGTCTGAGGAGAAAAACATCATACCAAAGCTAGTCAGTGATGACCTTTGAGAGAGATTCTAAGGCTCTCTGGCCTTTATTTTTCTTTTTCCTACTGATCTCTTGAGATAGTGTTATGAGTTTGAAAATACTATTCATAAATAAAATATACTTGTCATAGAACTTTATCAAAATGTTATTCCAAACTGTGGCATAAACTCCCAAAGGAAATAAAGTCCTTTAAACTTCACTGTTTTTTTTCCCAAAATAAGCATGCTGTTTTGCTTTTGCTTTTATAATAGTGACATGTGATATGTTATTTAAGAAGGATCTGCTCAAGTCCTCTAGCATAATGGCAGTTGACAGACTTCAGATGCAGAAAGTATTTTGTCTTTCTTCCCTATTTACCCCTCTCTGTCTCTCAACTCCCCGAAATCAATATAAAAAGCTTTTTATGTATAATTGTTGGTTGCAATTACCTGCTGAAAATGGAGCACCGTATTCTGTAGGCAAGAAGGAGGATTGTTCACTTGTATTCCATGTCTTCAAAACATCATGCTTTTATTGTCAGAAGATATCAAAAGCTAGATAAAGAAATTATGTATGATCTTCAAGTGGCAGGAATGATAGAAGTAGGTAGAAGTTACTGCATTCTCTTAGAGGTAATCAGACTTCTAGTCTACTGCAAGCCCAGTTAGGTACTTAGTTTCACAAGATGCTGCCTGAAGTAGTTCTCACCACTTCTTGTCTCAACCTACATGGTCAGTAAGGTGGGATGGAAGTGAAATTTCAGAGGGGCAGGAAGCAGAATTTTATAGTTCCTGTTGACTCAGCATAAGGCGAGCTAAATTTCCCTCTGGACTCTTTCTGTTGCTATGTGGACTGATAACTTCCCTTCTGTAGGGAAGCTTCCGAAATGTCTACAAATGCTTAGACATTTTTTTTTCTTTAGCTAGCAATAAGAGTAAGTGAAACACACATTATAAGAGAAATAAACAATGCATATTGCAAAGCTTTAGGCAAATTTTCCATTCCTAGTAATATTAGCATTTTGTGTACAAATGTGTAAAATATATATGTACATACATACACAGATACATACAGATATGTATAAACAGCTCATTTTCTTCAGAAAACAATTCCAATAATATTCAATGACATCTGCCTTAGAACTACATTGATAAACTACATTGATGAAGTAGGTTGTGTTGTTACTGACATAATTTACCTTTTTAATACTTAATGTAAAACTATTTTTTCAGTGGTTATGCAAGTTAAAATATAATAGTTCACCATTCTCATTGTCTAACAAGCATGTCAGAGCAATGTTGAGACTCTTCAGTTTTTAGGCTAGTCTAACAATTCATATGTGCTGTAACTAGATTTCTTCTTTAATTTTTTCTTGTTTCATTTTGTAGAAATTTAAGAGAAGAGCAGAAGCATTGCTTTTAAGCAGTTGTTATTAGAATGTACATACCAGTAATAAGAATGTGTTTTAAGGTAGTTAGATGAATGTGCTATTTTTGTTTATAGAACTAGGTCTTCATTTGTGTCACCTCTTTCTTATTACTTGTAAATTTTAGAACTTAAAAAATGCAAGTGGTGAAATGCTGCAGAAATTTTGCCTGTGTATCTTCAACTTGGTCAACATTTTCATTTGCATTTTCATAAACTTAATTATATCATTCTATCTTTTCCATTAAGTTCATGGTATTATCTGTAAAACATAGCCAACTGATACCTTCCTTTTTCTCATTATTCAGCATGACTTTGTTTTTATTGCCTGCCTTTCAAAATCAATTATTCTAAGATCTTATAGAAGAGAAGCACTGTGCTGATCAGGATAGATACCGATCTGTCTTGTCACATTACAGTTACGAGAAGGAGTGGTGTAATATCTGCTCTAAAGATGTAAATAAGAGGCACTGTTTGGAGAAATCATTTTCTTCTCGGTGTTCAATCTGACAACACTAAAAAGCTTTTTCATCTGAAATATTTAGCATACATAGCTTTCTATTCAAAGCAGAACATCCATTGACTGTCTTTGTTTGCTGCTTGCGTGAATCTCAGACTAGGCACCAGAAAGTGAAGAAAATAAATTGTCTTAAGTGAAAAGGTCTAGTTTAAGTTACATGGCAATTATTCAGGAATTAAGAACTCTTCATCAGAGAAAAGGAGAAAAATATTTAATTTCCTTAAATGAGGCTCACTTTTCCCTTCCTTCAATTGCCTGTGTTGTTCTCTGCACATCTTCCAAATTCTGCATGAAACAACATAGAGCTTCTACAGACAAACAAACTTTAATTACTCAAAAACATCACTGAAAAGGTTTATTCTGGGCACTGGCTGAGACAGAGGTTGCATTGGAAAATGATTTTGATCGTTTGTTGATGATAGTTTATTCATGCAGAATGATAGAATTTAAATTGCACTAGCTATCTTGCTTCCGCACTTCCTATCTTTTTGTATGGCTTTGCAAAATTCAGAGTTCTTTTAAATTTCCTAGAGCTTAAGTGAAACGTTTAAGCAAAACCACAGATTGTCTTGCATGTTATGATGATGACATTCACATGATTCATCAGCCAAGTTGGAATCTTTTGATCAACACCACAGATTGTTCTTGGATTAACAGAGTTAATGAAAGTAGTGTGTGTGGAGCACATACTGTCAATGGGTTTCAGAGACATTTGACATTTGGGATTCCTGCCAAGGTTTTGGATCAAGTGTGATTTTGTGGGCATAACCCCTTTTTCTTGTTTCATCCAGCCTTGAACTGTTCAACTCCGTTCCTTTCAAACTTCCCTTCTTCTTCTTTCTGTTCCGGCTTTTTGATCCTTTTTATTTTTTTTACCAAAGCTTCCCATTTGAGTTGCCCTTCTCTATTCTGCTTCGTATGTCAAAGCTTAAAGCTACAGGGCAAGGCCCAAAACACTTCTGTAGTCATAAGCTGAATCATGTTCACTTGCTCTGTGGGAACTTAATGGCACGAGGGGTTTTAAGTAGGTTTAAATAAACTCCGGGAGGATGGAGTTTTCAGAAATATTAGCCAAAAGTTCTCAATTATCATTTGGTTAAAATTTCTGAATTTCTGTAACACACATGAACTTAGTCTGAATGTGCTGAACTGATTTTCGTTTCCTGTCCCCTCACCCAGCTTCCAGAATGTGTGACTTGGGATGGATTTTCACACAGATCGACCAAAAAACACTTCTGACATAAAAAACAGTGTTTTTGCAAAGTTAGAAACACCTTATGTATCTAACATGGACATTTTCTCTCTATATAATTTTCTTTTATATCATAATCATTGGATGTTCTAGTGGAATTCACCTTTCCTACATGGAAGAATTATTGTGAGAGGTGGTGGTCTTAAAAAGACACCCTAACACGTTATTTTTGGCAACACTGAAAGCAACTTAAAGCTGACCTTTTATTGAGAAATGTCAGTCAATTTAGAAAGTGGTACTATCTAAAATGTAATGTATTTCTGAATTACTCTCTTCTATATATAAGAATGGCTCTTCAAAACAAAGAAAATCATCCACTGAAACTTGTTTGTGTTCTCAGAGTGATAAAAACTTTTTTGCAAGTAAGATTTGTTTCCTAAAGGCACTCTTTGGAATTATGGCTTCTTATGAAAGTTACTAAAAATAAAATGTAACAAACATTTTATTTTAAAACCACTGAATGGTCAAGTATTATTTTGGATTAATCGAAAATTCGTAATTCCTCCTTGGATGTTGCTACTTCATTCTCCTCAAAGCGATGGAAACGTTTTAGGCTGTTACTGCTGTTGTTAGTTATTAGCAGGGGAAAAATATATAAGGAAGGAGTTGCCATTTTGTCTGGAACGATTATGTAATTCCTACCTCATAAGAATTGAAAAGGACAGCCTAGTGCGTCTGACTAGATTTTGAGGAATAAAGTTTACATCATAACTATAACACCAGTACTCCACATCATCACTACTGTCTAGTTTATCCTGTATGTGTTGATAAACTAAAGTTATGAACAGGAACAAAATTGCTCTGTTAAATTACAATCTCTAAGAACAATGCATTACAAGATGCTCTATTAAATGGTAGATCGTCTCCATTTTTCAAGCCTGCCTTCCACTGTTGTGACCATGATCATCCAGGCATTCCTTTTCTCTTTTCTATTGAAACATTTTCTAATTTTTGCTAACTTTCACATTTTTCTATGTCTTTCCTGTTGGTCTTTTAAAAAAAAAAAAAAAAAGGCTTTCCAGATCATTCAAGTAAGTATTAAAAAGGCAGCATTAAGTTGAGAAAAACTAACTGGAAAATGTAACCTTTGTAACCTTTTATTTAAGTATTGTACTTTAGTTCAAGAAACATGTTTTTTGCATGTTCAGTAATATTTTCTATCTCATGAAAGTATGATAAGCTCTTCTTGAATTGCTCTGAGCAATTCTTGTTTGTATGTTACGGTACTGCATCCATTGAGGTCCAGGTGACCTTATACATGCTTAGTTTATTAAGCAGACACCGAGAATGTAAAAGACAGAAATCTAAACTTTTTAAAGTTTATCACATGTTAAGCAGCTGGAAATATGGTAGAGAATTAGCAGCATGTGATAGACAATCATGAGATGTTATGTGACCTTAGTTCATACTTCACAAACCTTAAATCTAATATATTAAACTACTGTGTTCCCTGTGGTCTTGCAAGGAAGTATTCTCCACTGAGAACAGAGCTTATTTCGGGCAGATCCTTTGACACGGTGTTTTACTTTGTCAAGGAGATTTGTTAAATGCATTAGCAAATTAATGTACTATAATGAACTATAACTTTATAGTTACTATAAAGTAACACTACTACTAAAGTAACACTAGTGTTACTTTAAAGCTAGTGACCTTTAAAGTAACTGCACATTTGTAAAGGGTTAATAAATGATTAATGTATTAACTAATTACTAGGGTCCAGCACATTAACAGATGGCTTGTAACCAAATCTAATATCATCTATTGGTGTGCTTAGTAACCATTAAGATCTATAATAACCAAGTCTGTCAAATGTTTATGGTATGCTTTGTGGGTTTGAGTTATTCTGTAAACTATTTATGAAGATACCTTTTAGTTTTAAATTTATGATCAATGTAACAGTCTGACCTAGTATTTTGTTGCTTTAAATGATTCTCTTATTTGTGTATTCTTTCTAGGCTCATTTGTTTCTTCCTGTGTCATTTAAAAATTAATTAAAACAGCAAAACATCTCACAGTAACAGAAAGGGCTTTTCTTAAAACTCATAAAGCCTTAAGGAGCAGGTAACTGTGCAGTAGGAAGACTGAAGCAGAACAAGAGGGTGGAGGACACAAAAGTCAGGGATGAGAAAAAGTAGGATTTTTATAATGCAAACCGAAAGTGAAGTTGTCCAAGATGCCAGTATACCTATTGACTTTCTGTAGATGAGAATTTCAGCAAACGCAATCTTGCAAACATTAGGCTGGGTGTCGCATTTCAGCAGGAGGGGTCCTCGGCTTTGTGATTCCCACTGCTTTTGGCTGCTAATACATGAAGCTGTACCTATGATGTCTGGGAAATACAATCAGAATCGTCAGCAGAGCTAAAGAGTAATGTTTAGTTCTAAGCTTCTGTAGACAGCCTCTCGTGCCTTGTCTAAACAGGAACACACTGACATAGTTTCACAAAGTAGAAATAGAAGATTACTTATATAACATTTCTTTTTCTTGTTAGGCAAGGGAGAAGTGAGTGACTTCCTGTGCTCCATTTAAAACTACTTGAGAATGGATTGCAGTAAATTTTACAGTTTGTTTGGAAGGGTTCCATTTTTAAAGAAACTGGAAAGTTCTCTTGGTATTTTGCCTTGTTTGAATATAAACTTGAACTGGTAGAGGTTTCAAAATATAGCTCAGTCCTTAGCTCAGTCGGACATGTAGGTGAAGGGGAATAATGTAAAAGGGAGAATACAATGAAAATATCTTATTTTTATGAATGCAGATGTGGAAAGATGCAAAAAGCAACCCTACTAGAAGTACCATTTTTCACAGAGCCTGGAATTTTGTTTACCTTTTCAGTTACGTTGATATTTGTGGCTTATAATTGTCCCGAAATTTACTAAACTCTCGTCTGTCTCCTTTCTGTGTCATTTCTGGTTGCTGAGGTTCCAGTTTTTAGTGAGAATTGAGTCCTTGAGCTCATGACCTTTTAGTTAGTAATATTAAATATCATCCTGCTTTGCTGCAGTTCAAATTCATTCAGTTCTTTCTGTATGACGAGCTGGTCTCCTATATGTTGATGGTATCTGGCAAATATCATTAGTGTGTTCCTGCTTTAATACCAGAATTATTGATAAATCTGATCTCAAGATTTGTGTTTAAGAAACTCCATTAGTAACTTGAGGTGATTTCTGTGCTCTTTTTCCTTTTTAACATTTTCTTTCTTACCTCAATTGCACCATTGCCCACTTTTTTCCCATTTATGTTGTTACTTTTGCTTGTGACACTATGTGAAGTCCTATATTGAAGTCCTTGCTGGATCAGCTGCATCATACTCTTTCAAGAACCAGAAATCATACGCTGCAGGATATTGCATAATTATTGTATGATGCTACATTACCTCTACTTTTTCTTTCTTAAATATATTCTTGAATTTCAATCCAAAAAAACAGAAACAGTGTTTGTCTTCTATGTTTTCGTATCCTGCCTCAGTCATTGCATTTCGTTTTTATTTTACCAGTCAGATATACACATTACCCACATTCTTGCCTGTGATTTAGTCACATTGTTGCTCTGGTCATTCCACTAACTGTGTGTTACCAACTCAGGCTCCTGTTGATAACAGTATTCACATTCACACTGATATCTATAATTGGACTGGATGATACTGCTTTGTCTCGTACTGTACCCTTGTCAACCTGATTCCTGCCTTTGTATGTGAAGACTGATTAGGGAGGCTACATTAATTGCTCCTGACTTCTCCTTATACTTTTTATTTAATTCTTTTATCTGTCTTGCTAGACTTCTTCCTAGACATTTGTTGTCCAAGTTATTAATGCTAAACTTGTTGCAGTTTCCCTGAATGTGCTGACATGGCTGAACATCCTGGTTCTTTCCTTATACCAAAATGTCTTGAGGTGCCTGTCAATTCTTGCTACCTTGTACAGAAAAGGACAAATCTGTTGCAAATCAGATGACTGCTATCTGAAAATGTTTACCCTGTCTGGAGCAATCTTTATTTCCCCTGTACTGAATCAGTTTCAGCTCATCTGATGTGAAAGTGTTTTTCTTCATCCTGTGAATAACCTTTCCAGTTTCTATGAGAATTTAACATTAATAATAATAATGTTTTCTTTCAGTTAATTGCCTGCCCTTAGATATCATGGTGTATCTTTTATGTGATTTCTGAATTATTTTAATTAATTAAATCCAAATGTGCAGCAGTAATTTGAATGCATTTCCCACCCATATACATGGTTGCATATACACACCCTTCAATAACTTTGAAGTTGATCAAATAGTTGGTAGCAAATGTTCTTAAATTAAATTTTCTGCCATAATGACGCCGTTGCAAAAGGATTGTCTCATTTCTCAGTGACTATCCTGGAATCCTTAATTCATGTTTAGAAATAAATGCACAGCTGGAGAGAGAGCTTGTAGTCCCCTCTCCCTTGTGAGAAGATGGCTGTGACACCTTTGGGTTCTGTGATAGGTTATATCCTGGGTGAAGTTCCAGGACAGAACATTTGCTGCCTAACTATTTTTAGTCCCCATGAGGAAGAAGGTGGCAGGCTGGATTTTTGTGTGTACCTCTTCTAAAGTAGGTTTTTAATTCTTGTGCCACAATTTGTCATGCATATTAATCATGCGGTAATAATATAAAGCCAAGACGTGGGCAGCTTACACAAGTGATTTCGGTAACTAAAAGTATATGGCAGCTAATAGGTTACACTTTTTTTTTTTTTTTTTTTTAATGTCCTGCTGGGTGCAAAGTGACATCATACTGGAAAGGTCACCTTCTTGTCTTCTCTGGGAGCTGTTTTTCATTGAGAGTGTTTGTGGCCTGTTTTAGACCTGTCAGTAAATGACCTCACTTTTCTTACTGAACAACTATTCCCACTGTACTTTCCATTTTCTTGGTTTTCTTCTAGAACTGAAGAACAGCCAACTGACTGTGTTGGCATTGAAATGGAAAAATGACTGTCATCTCTAAGGGTAGTTCTCCAAATGAGTAGGTGAAGGTTTTGTTCTGGATGAAATATTTCATTCCTTTTTGGTTGAAATATCTAGCTGGAGTTTTGGCATCTACAAGGTATCTTGCTCAGGAGTCACTATTTCCTGAACACAACAGACATGAAACGGGAGCCTGGCTTGAAATATGCCGATTAAATATTATTTTAGTCACATTGTTTTTAATAGCACGGTGACTTTGGGTGAGAGACACTGTTTTGTTTGCCATAAGGCTTAAACACTTTAAACATTTCAGTAACTTTATTTTATTTTATTTTTTTTAAACCTTAGCATTATATCCCATGTCAGCGGTTATTGAAAAACAAAACCACTGTTTCTGTTTCAGAGAAATCCTTGAGATTCCTTTACTGTGGTGGCCAAAGCAAATGAAGTTGCTGGGCAATGGTGCTCAGACATCTGCTTGACAGTTACTACCTGCATGCTTTTCTATCTCCCCTTTTGTCTCGCTGTCCTATAGCATTATGAGACAGACTGCTCATTTTGTAAATCTTTTTGAGACAATAGCTTCCTTGTACTATATGTCTCTACTCTCTTTTGCATTATGCAGTCCAGACTGTGAAGCATGGTCATGCAGATCCTTTCATGCTGTAGCGTCCGCGATATTCCCTTCTCCGTTTGCAGTCTTTGCATCTTGGTAGAGCTTTGATGTCGTGATTTTAGGTTTGCACTTCACTTGTGCTGATTTAGCTAGCAAGGTGAGGTCTTAGGTCAATGTTAGCTTTTCCTTGCTATGGGACGCAGGGATAATTCTACTGAACAGAGTGGTAGAAGCCCAAAGGTAACTTATCAATGTTGAACTCTTGCACAGCAGGCCAGTGAACCACTTGAATTCTGTCATTTTAATAGCTCAAGGGTATAATGAATGGCCTTGTAAATCCTACTGCTGACACTTTTTTTTTTTTCCACTTGCTTGTTTTTGTGAATTGGTGATCATCTTGGGTATAACTACTTTAATCCTATATTTTAGAATTGTTACGACCATTTGTTACTGGAATCAGTAGCTATAATAGAAAGTGGATACATCAGCTTTTTGAGATGCATTCAGCAACTGGACTGACGAGCAGATTTTTATCTAAAACATCACGTTGAACAAAATATGACTAAACATAAATGCTGTCAGGGAGTGCTCAGACATTTGTAATGTCTACAGATCATTCCATACAATAGCATGCAGGGTGTAAGAATAATAGCTGTTTTGTAGATTCTTTTGTCTTTTTTTTTTTTTAACACAGTGTCTAATCGCTATTGTTTTGGGGGCAAAAGGAAGGTATTTGAAATATTTAAGTGCATTATATTTTTGTTTGCTGATAATAAACAGTGTTCCCAGTTGGAGCACTAGGTTACATGATTTAAGCATTTAACTAGATGATATATTATCTCTGGATATGAGGTAGAGGAATAACGCTAGTGATCATGTAAGCAGAATGCTTAGCATATCATCAAAGTCTGTGTTGGAAGAGTAGGTAAGGATGCTTCGAACAACACAGTAAGTAGGTTATTGCTTAATAAGGCTCTGCTGAGCAGATGAAAGAAATGAACAATATAATATAGAACAAGAGATAAATATATTTAGTTTGTGTCCAGCAGCGCCATATTTTGGTCTGTTCCCTGTAATTCCAAAATGTGAATTGCCCAAACTCAGCCTGCCCCGGAGCTACCACCACTAGGAAAAGGTAGGGTGAATTCCATTACTTTCTTCCTCGCGGTTTGCAAGCAAATATTGAATATTTAGTAACTTGTCAGGATATTCTGTTTAAGTGGTTACAATACCAAGTCTCATGGCTATAAAGCCTGAACTATAAGCTATATGTAGTTTGAGTGTGTACAAAAAGGGAATCTCATCTTAACTGCAAAGTAAAACGAGTTTTAAACTGAAGAATATAATTAGCATTAGTTTTTGTAATTTGGTATAATGCCTGTTCTGTCTACCTATTTCCGTGCTTTTTGGTTCATTTGGAAATGAAAATTGCAAACATTCCACTGAAATATTTTAGTTTCCTTGTGACATTTTAGAACCCAGAATTTATAAGGGGGATAAGTTTGCATGCAACCTTTACCTTTCTTTGTGAAAATTGCTTGAGTAGGTCAAGTTCTCGAGGCTTTGGGATTCAGTCTGAATTCTTGCATGTCAACTATAAAAGTTTATATAACACAGTCAAGAGGACTAAATGTTGTTATCTAGAGGCCTGAAATATTATTGTTCAAATGATACGGAAATGTTTCCATAATGTATATACCATTAGATATTCTTTTTATTTGCTTTAATCTTCCTCATTTTTCTTAAAAGTTTTTTGAACAAGATAAAAAAAGGCAAAAAAAAAAAATTCACCTTTTGCCCAGTGAACTTCTGAATACCTACAAAAGTAAAATGTGCTACAGCTAGTGGTGAGAAAAGATAAATGTATGAGGAGTTGATGTGTTTCTTCTGTGGGCATTCTAAGAACAATAATAACATGAGAAAACATTCCCCTTTTTCTTCCATAGAAAGAACATAATAAATCCGGCTTAGTTTAATACTGTCCAACATTAACTGGAAAGATCAAAGAAGAAAGTGGAATTAAAATAAAATTCTGTTAGGAGTTGGTTTTAGTAGCTCTGCTGTAATGTGCTTTGCTGTGGGCATAGAAAAATTTGCCCTGTTTTTCTCTCCTACCTACATTTTATGCCTCCTTATTTCCTTTGTTTTATTCTATATTTTTATGAAATCCAATATACGGAAAAAATTACTGAAATTTCTGGTTGTGCTAGTTCTGCCTGCATCTGCGTTGTCACTCACGTTGCTATTGGCAGCATTCCAGCGCCAAGCTGCAAAGGACGTAACACTCGCTATTTGCAGTTTTTTCGATTCTTTTGCAAAGTGGTCGTTTTACTTTACCATGTGACCATATTCCTCAGATTCCCTTTCTGTTGAAAGATATACCTATAGATATAAATGCTACTGAGGGTGCAGGTGGGATTGCATCGCAGAGGAAGCTGCTGGGAGCTAGCGATTGCTCAGTGAGTGTTCAGAGCTTGCCGTATGTGATCGCTCGTGTGTGCCATCAAGGCAGATCGAGCATGTCCCAGGCCGAACTTCCATAGTACTTTTTTGCAGTTGCTGTTCCTGCTGCTTTGCATTGGGATGCTGGAGTGAGACAAACTTGTTTTCCTTGCGTTCTTAGTAATAACCCCCTCCTGCAGGTGCTAGAACTGAGTGAGCGAGCTCAGTTTAAAACAGTGCTGGCATTTTACACTGTATTTATTCAAAACTGTGCTTCCATTGACTTCAGCTTTAGTTGGCAATGCTTAGCAATCTTGTGCAGCCAAATGCAGACTTGGCTGTGCACAGGCACAGAAGGATGAAACACAGCAATGACGATGGTGAAGACATTTGCATTGATATGAAAGTTGTTTAAACCATAAGAATTTTAGCCATTCCCCAGAATCTCTTTTCTTTCTTTTGATCTTAATACTATGTGTAATGTCACAGAATCTGGTGAGTTAAAAATGCTCAGACTTCTCTGAGCCTAACTGCAGTTTTGGTGTGCCCTTAGAAACAGTTAATGGTTCAGTGAGTGGAGGCCATCTTGCTGCTCAGCAGAGCTGGGCTGAGCTGTGCCACGTGCTGGTGCAGGCAGCTTCCAAATCTAGGGCAGCAGGAAAAAGTAGTACACTGAAATAAGCTACTGAAACTGAGGCGTTGTTCAGAATATAGAAAGCTTAATCGAAGATGGTTAGTAGGTGTGCTGAGATACATAGACACAAAGAAATGTCATTGGAAGAGTACAGGTACCTGAGGTTTTGCTGCTTGCCTACTACAGAGTAGGCAGACTGGGTGTATCTCACGGCTCCGTGTATATTTTGTGTTACAAAAGCAGATGACAGTGCTGATGTGGGTTCAACGCATGCATAAATACATGTTTAAGGATTTTGAGTATGAATGGTAGCTAGGCTTGGGCAACATGTGTCAGATTCCTGACGTGCCTTCTCAGGGTAAAACTTTCCACTTTGTGACTGTAGTCTAATCAATTCAGGGTCAAGTGTCTCCACTGCCATAACTGTCTGCAGAGACAGAGGAAAAAGACAGAGCTTCAGTTTCTGGAGCAAAAGTGTATGTTCTCTGTTTCTGCCATGGGATATGCTGGTCATTTCCATTTTCAGTTCATTAGTTCCAATTACTTTGGACTACCTGTTCAGGCTGAAAGAGG
>VXAA01006783.1:82085-144710 GCA_013399115.1 Anseranas semipalmata | reverse complement strand
CCCCAACACATATATCAGTTCTTAAAATGATGTCTGGGTTTTACTTAATTCAAGACATGAACTTGCTGTGGTAGCTCATGCTTCCAAGATGGAGTCTGTTACTTTGTGCTCTCCCTCAAGACTTTTATCTTTGTATGATTGTAACTCCACCTTTTGGAGATCTCCTACTGTTTGTGTCTGTTTGATGCAATTTGATTCAATTTATTATCCATTTATCTTTGAGACTTGTGAGGTGGAATCTTCCGCTGTGACCAAGATGCAGCTTTTTGGAATGCAAGCAACCGCAGCAGCATTGTGAGAAATGCCGGTCTCAGTCTGCGGTTTCCAGCTGCCTGGAGCCCAGTGAAGTCTAAGCAGTCCTAACGTGTTTGGTAAAACAGTGGTGATTATTACTGTTTACATGAGGAACTCCCAAACTGTCTTGGATAAATTAGGACAGGGAAATTCTTTGAAAGAATCTATATTGTAAGCGTATGCACGTGGACTGTCATTTAAAGATTGTTTGTAACTGTCGTGCAGGTCCTCACAGTCCATGTGGTCAGTGTTCTTTTCTCATCCTTTGCCTTTCCCTCTGCACCAGGAAAGGCATGGTTTGTGTCTGTTGACAGGGGACTGAAGTGGTGCTGGGCACGCTTTGCCCTTACATGCCTATGCTCTGAGTCAAAAGGCAACAAGACAAAGCACACTGTATTACAGGGTATGACAAAGGGGAGAAGTTCTTTTGATTTCAAATGATAGGACATACATACATGTCAATTACATCTTTCAGGGAACTTCAGGTACTGCTAAGTAATCTTTGTTTCATAATTAAGGTATCCCTCAACTTTAAGAACATCTTTTTCCCTTCTGGAATTTGCTGACACACAGGTTACACCTCAACCATCTCCTGCAGTAAGCAACACGGGCGTCAGTCCTAGAGATAAACAGACTTCTTCAAAGCACAGTTTTGATTCATTCCTAGATGAGGTTCATTATGTGCATTGGATGGAGACTGGAGACCTCTGAAAAATTTTATGGTTGTGTAATTAAAGGCTAGTGTAATGCATACGCAGAAGAGTGTAAAATGCAGGTAAAACACAAAGTATTGTATCATCTCATTTTATTTTAGTTTTGCAACTCTGCAGCTATTTTTTTAGGAAAGTTACTGTTTCTTTTTTTTTGTTTTAATTAATAAAGAGAGACTGTATTTTGTGACATTTTCAGTGAATGGTAGGGTATTTAAAGGTAGAAAGCTGAGACCCAACTTCAGATGTCTCTCTTATCCATGATTTACTTCTTTAGTTTAGATCTTTGTCTTATTTAGGCCCTCGCAGATTTTCCAGACTTGCAGGATCTTCAGACTGCTTTTCCAAAATTTTTTAGTCTGCTTTATCATTCTGTAGTTTATATATTGATTTCTGATTGTGGTCCTAGTCCCAGAACCTCCTTGCAACATTTTCACATGCTGCTGAGGACCTTTATGAATTGTTTCCATTGCTGGAATTGTTTGGCAGCAGATTGGTAGTCTGATGAAATAATGCAAAAGGCAAAATTGGGAGATAGAACAGTATCGGTTCACAAAACCAGGAGACCCTGTTCATGCTGAGAAACAAGGAAATGTGTGTGTGTGTGTGTGTGTGCGCGTGTGCGTGCTTCATGGGAGAAATTACTGAATTTATGTCAGATGTGCTGATTACAAATGAGTTTCTGCTAAACTGAAAGCTTCTCTGAAAAATGGTAGTAGCCTTTTTACTTATGGGAGCAAACATTCTAGCTCCTTTATCACCAACTCTACAAAATCTATAGCAAGTACACATTATACTTATGAACACACTACTACATACTCGTAAAAATTGGTTGTCTAAATTTCCTTTACTTGATTTAACGTGATAAAGTGCCTAGGTAAGAGTTTTGAACTTCTGTCCAATGTTGGTGTAATTTCATCTTGAAAATATGTAGCAGGTTTGTATCCCTGTAAAGGTTAGAAGGATCCTGCATCCCAACAAATCTGCCCTGTGCTGTAGCCTTGCCTTAGATTCTGTAATTTCCTCCACCTCCACCACTTTTCGTGTGTGTCCTTGCGCACAGCTCCTTGGGAAGCGTTAGAACAAAGTACAACCTTCCAGGGATTTGCTGCTGTAGTAGCATACTTAAAATATAACACATATGTTAATACAAGACAATTAAAATCAATTTGTAGGCTTCATCTTCTTCTGAACTCACTCTTTCCAGCCTTCAAGACTGTAATGTCAGGAATCTTTACAGGTGGAATAAACTATTGTGGCAAAAGCATTTTGCTCTCCTGCCACTGTTGGTTTTGTCAGCAAAACTCTCTGGTACAGCTGTGTAGTAAACCAAGTCAGGGGACTGATCTGACTGAAAAATGCTTCCTTACCCTTATTTAGGATATCAGCTATATATATTTGCTTTTGTATTTTGTCTTCTAAAAGATGCCAAATTCAGTTCTGCAACACTCCTGACCTACTCACAGTACAGAATTATTAGATACTCAAAGGAAACAAATAGAAAAAGATGACTATAATTCTTACTTTGAGGGGAATAATGTAGATCCTATTTAATCAAGTTTATTAATATATCACTTAGGTGTAAAAACAACAAAAAAAATCCATTCAAGTGATACTTTTCAATCTGGCTTTACATTTCTTTTGAGAATATGGAATAAAACAAACTCTTCTAACCTACTGCATGTTGCCAAACATTGGGTTGCTTTATACCAAAGTAAAGTATTTTGTTTTGCACCAGAAAACAAATCAAAAACACCTCAGATTTTTCTTTTTTTTTTTTTCTTTGCAACATCTAGTTTAGATTTCCTGGGCGTAAATTTTATTCCATATGCTATGTGTTTACACACATATATTGATCCATTTGGGTAGGTGAAGAAGTACATTTTTTATATAGCATATAAATGTTGGCATTCTAAGCAGCTGTACAAGACCTATGGATACTGCTGCTGCTGGGCTAAGGATTTTAAATTTTATTCTTTCAAGCAAGAAGGTTATCTTGTTGTAACCAGAATGTGGAAAACATTGTTGCAGGAATTTTGAGGGCATAATCCTGACACGGAAGGTTTCAGTTTGCACAGTAGAGAGACTATTAATTCTGGCATAATACAGTGAACAAAGAAAAAAACTGTAAACTATCTGTTATCTTTTACATACTTATGATTTACTTTTTTAATGATAATGATTAGAATAAGAAAACTAATGTTTTTTAAAAGCTGACTACAACAAGGGGACCATTTTGTTATGCTGTCACATTGTGTACAGCACTCTGGATATTAGAGATCAGTGAATCTCTGGTTCACTCCATAAGATTGTTCATGAACTTTAAAAGTGGTTATTTTAATAGACCTGTTAAATGTGTGGGTTTTTTATTGTTTTTTTTTTTTAATTTTGATTTTTAATTACGTAAGAACAGAAGATGAACTGCAGCAAGTTAAAAATGGGATTTTCAAACAATACAAACAAAACTTTACCCAGTTTTTTCAGCACCCTTTTCTGAAAGTGTTGCATATCCTGTCACATTTTGTTTCGTCTTGCTTCTAGTGTACTTTAAACCTGTGAGATTCATGTAGGACATTCACAAAATTACTTGTTGCTTTCTGGGACAAACGTGCTTGCTGGTTTGTTGAGCATTGCTTGCTTCTGCTTTTTGTTATGCTAGCACTGTGACAACAGAAGGCAGCTGATGAAGCTGTAAAAGAATTCTCTGAACTCTGAAACAAATTCACTTCTCCAGTGTAAACATTAATATTGCTGTATGTCTAACTTATTCAAATGTTAATGTTTACAATTATCTATTGTTTGTATGTATATTTTCAGAAGTATTGAAAAACCTCTGTGCCTGTCTGTCCTGGTGAAAGCAGCAGTTACAAAATACAGGCTATCATGTTAACAACTGTAGGCTTCTGTTTACCAATTTCTTTTGTAACATAAAGAAACTATCAAGAAGAAAAATAGAATTGCATTCTGGAGTTTTGGAAAATAAAAAATGAGCCTGTGTTAGAAAATGGTTATTCTATAACAGTCTTTCTTTCCTTTTTTTCTTTCCTTCTAGGACCGGAATAGGCCCTATGACACTTTTAACTTGCACTCTTTGGAAAATTCCTTAATGGATATGATAAGGACTGATCATGAGCCTCTGAAAGGTAAACACTACCCTCCCAGTGGCCCACCAATGAGTTTCGCTGATATAATGTGGAGGAATCATTTTACAGGTTAGGAATATTCATATGTCCATGCTTGCTTGGTTTTTAAACAAAAATCAGCTTTTCAGTATTGCTATGAACTTTTTGCTAACGAATGAGTTGTCAGTTATGCAAAACTTCTGTTTTCCCGTCTTAAGATAATCATCTCTATTGTTGGAAGATAAGATGAAATATATACACACTTGGTATATGTGCACAATCATAATATTACCTAATAACTGGCATTTCTGAAACTTTATTTTGTGTATCAGCAAATTGCACTGTTCAATTCAGAAAATGTGTACTGCAACTGGAGTCCAATTGTTATGTTGAAAATTGTGTTCGAAGTTAATATTACTCTTGTTTAGGGCTCATCAGCTAATATACAGTGTTCTAAAAGTGCCATGGTATCAAGCTTACTCTTTACAGTTGTTTAAGGTTTGTTTTTAAACATGTATCTTGATATGGATTTCATATTGTTAGGGGGAGCCAACAGCTATTAGGTGTTGTTAAGTGCTAGGAAAGTTTGACTATTTATGCTACTGAACTGTATTTGTTCTACCAGGTGCAGCAATGGAAGTGAAGCTATTTCTAATACTTGGCTGATATGGAATAGTGAAAGGTTGTGGAAGCTTTTCAATGAATAAATAATCCTAATTGACTGTCACAGTCCTCTGTCTTAATCTTTCTTTGGTTAAGTTTCAAAATAGGTACACATTCTTGCTTGCAAGCTGCTAATTTTTTTACTTTGAAGACTGAAGCTAATAGTAAGCCATATGCAAAGGAAGTATTGAGCTAGAAATGATTCCCAAACTCTAAGAAATCAGGACATAGGAACTGATAGAGAAGAAATTGTTTTATATGGCTCTTCCTATGCAGCTACATATATACATACTTTTCTGATATGACAATTACCTCATCTGTTTCCCTTCCCATTTATATATTATGAATGGAAAAATATTTCTTCCTGATCATGTGCTTCTTTCATCATCTTTCTGGGTACAGAGATTTTACAACCATTCCAAACTCAGTTCTGTACTCTCAGCTCTTTTAACCTGTGCTTTCCACAGGTGGAAATTTCCTGTGCTATAGCCTTCATACTTCTGTATCTTTAACTGTTATTCACCTGTCTAAAACGGCAAGAAATACTGTTGCATCTCTATTCCGATCATAGTCCTCCAACGTAAATGTTAACCTGAAACTTATAGAAGACAAACTCAACAAAATAGAGATTTCTGCTGGATATACACTTAATATGACTGGTATCTTCCATGTCTATTTAAAGAAAAACAAACAAACAAACCACACAACAAATTATTACTAAGCAGATTTAAGTGTTCATTGTGCCCTATTAGCTTGATTATACTCTAGCTAAACCACCATCTTTTTAAATTGGTACATATTTAACTATACAAATTGGGACTCTCTCTTTTTTTTTTTTTTTTTTTTTTTTTTTTTTTTTTGAAGACTGAATTTCCATATGAACTTGAGAATGGAAAAAATTAGGAAGATTGGGTTAGAAATTGTATTACTCTAGAAAAAGACCGTAAAATCATACAAGAGCAATTTTGCTTATACTTTTATTATTGTCCCTTAACAACAGTTTTAAAAATGTTTTTAGATTAGAATATTAGCCTGTAAAATAATAATGGCTACAAATATTTAATTCTTTCGTATTGTTGGCTCATTCTATCACAAGGTTTCCAATACTCAGCTGAGATGGTCCTTGGAAGTGTTGCAAGTGGCACATGCTGCAGTGCCATAACAGCATTTAATGTGGGTGTTTTGTTGATACCTCAATGCATGAGGTAACATGAGATTCTTGGCTTTATTAAATATCTTCATGCTTTCCAAGCAAAGTATCTTTTTGCCCCCCCCAAAATATATATATTTTCACCTGTGAGAGGTTATCAGTTTGTGTAGGAGACTGACCAGTTTAAAGAGATACTTGAAAGCAGTAGGAACCGTTTTCCCTCTGTTCAAAGCATAAAACTGAGGAGTTGGGTATTAACTGCAGACTTTGAGTTGAGCTATTCCATTTGCCAGTAGGACTGTTAGCTTTACTCTAACAAATATTTCTGTCTCTTACTGAATGTGGTCTTTCTAACTATTGTATTTTCTCAGTGCTGCTCCCCTGCTTTGGCCTTTCTGCTCTGTTACTTAGCTCGCTTCCAGTCCAATAACTTCTGGAGAATTCTTGTTTACTATTAGTTCTCCCCCTCCATCTCTGCCCAGCTGTTGTTTTTCCATTGATGTAGTTAATTCCCGCCCTTGCTTTTTTTTCCTCCTCCCTCCGAGTGCAGGGCTGACTTCGCTAACCTCCTCGCCTTGCCTTGACCTGGCGTGCACTTTCCTCCACTCCGGTTTTCACAGCAGGCAGCATGATTGGCAATATTTGTAGGAGTGGCTGTTTCAGGACACGGTCGTTCTCCCGTCCTAGAAGTGCTGTCGTCCTCTGAGTTAAATAGATCTTCTTCTAAATAGATTTTCCTTTTTGTATATAAATAAATCAATCTGCAAACTTTGATCCACTCCTCAAATCATTCTCCTATTGCATTTTCATTGTTGCCTTTCCAGTTTAAAATTGGTCTCGACTCTTCCCCTGTGCCTCCAGCTTTCTCCTTTTCCCATAGCACAGATACAGAATGTTTTCAGCTGCCGTCCTTCTCTGCGCCTCCCTCCGATTTCACTTCACCTTGGCTTATAAACTCACTTGCTTGTTTCTTATTTATCCCGCTCTCCCCTGGCTCTCGCCCTTACAGTGTCAGCATGTTTTAGTTTGTAATCACCTTGAGAAAAGAAGTGATCACCTCTGCTTGTTTTTGCTCATTGCTCCAGCCTTTACCACGTTCATTTGTTTTCATCTCTAAGCTTTCTGAATATACCCTTCATGTACTTCAGCTTGATTTTTCAGTTTCTTGTAGACATTCCTGTGTGAATGCTTCTTGTGCTAAATTAAAACTGCTAGTTCTGGAGTCTTAGTATCTTAACCAACTCTGAGCTACTCCTCCTTCACTTTACCTCCTCTTTCTTTCATAGTAAATTGGGTGTGTTTTCTCCTTTTAAATCTTCCCTTCCTCTAGCATCTGTGACTACGTCCTTTCGTAGTTTTTGTACAGTATTTTCTTGGGTAGGTCGAAAGTAAAACAACCACACACACAAAAAAAGTTTAAAAAACAAACAAACAATGGAAAATAACAAGATGCCCTTCTCAAATGACTTCTTTAATCGTTCACCTTTTGGTAAATGAGCCTTGTTTTCTCTAACAATTTTAGCTAACGGTGCTTACAAGTCAGTTGGCCTTATTAGTTGTAATATTTACTTTTAAAGTTTTTAAATGGAAGGGTTGAAAAGATGAGTTGCAAAAGCCTCTGATTTTGAAAACACAGGAAGATTTCATTCTAGGAAAAGCTATACCTATCTTAGAACCTCCAATGCACATTACAAAGCCAGTGCAACTATTTCAGGATTGTTTCAGCTTGCCATTGGCAACGAAGTCTTCAGCAAATACCTACTTATAGAAGTACTCTCTGTATATTATTTATTCATTAGTGAAATATTGCCTGTGATTTATCTGAAGTTTGAAAAATTGCTTGAAGCATAGTCCCTCTTGTCATATGCAGCCCCTTGCATCTTAACAGATACTTAAATCAAAAAATAATTACGTTATAGAACAAGGGCTCTTGATCAGAATGAGGATGGGAGGGTTAACTGTAAAAGATTCTGATATGAAGAGCAAACTAAAATGGTGCTGGTTTCTTCTCATTTTGGGGTAGGTCAGTTCCTTGTGCTCTTCTTTGTTCAGTGGAGGCAAGGGAGAAGTTCAGGAGTGTGAAGGGAAGCCTGTCCTCTTTTTTTGTGGTAGATGAAGCTTCGTACCTTCTCTGAATCTGAGGTATGATCAGACAAAGTGATTTGTAAAAATCAACAGTTTATTTCAAGGTCACTGAAGCAGGTCACTTTTTTAAAGCATGATGCACCTGGCTTTGTGAGGGCATGTCATTCGGTGGCTTTTTTGGTGTTGTTTCAAGTGTGGAACAAGAGAAATACTGAAGGATTTTAGTGCAGCAGAACGAAATGATCCTCGGTCTCACAATATTGAATTACTGTATTGACAGAGTCCTAACCCAGTCTGATTGGCAGGCTTGCTTGGTCCTCTCCAGCTAGGGTCACTTAGTTCCCTTTGGGTGTTTCATGCTGTAAGAGAGATTTGATATCAAACTTGGAGGTTTCTGGACTTAGATAAATTAACAGCTTATCCTTCTATGTTGCAATTCATCTTGAGCCCAGTCTTGGCAGGTTTTCAGTGTCAGCTCTTACTGTTTTTCTGCCTGAAACTGATTCCTCCATCCCCTCCCAGCTTTTCCTGCCAGATAGGAATACCCTGCTATAGGTTCCTCTCCTTCTGTCCTTGTATTCTGGGAGCAGTGTAGAGACTCTAAACTCTTTAAAAAGAAGTCTCATTTTCTTTTTCCTCATCCAAGGCAGTTAGGCAGACTTCCTTATCTGCTTTCTTTGCTGTCAAGACAAGTTTCAACATTTTTTCCTCTCTTTCAGTCAATACTCAAAATCCTTTTCTCCTGTCAAAAAAGGAGGGGGAAAAAAAGAAGAGGAAAAAAAGTACAGCAAAGAAACTGATAAGGTTCTTCTAGTTAAAGATGAATTACTGTATGTGACCAAGGGCATCTGGTTGTTTTGTGTCAGTCATAAACTAGCCTATAAGGCATAAGAGTGCAATATGTTCTGAGATGTTTTTCCTGAACTGCCTGTCTTATATTTTATTGTCAACTCAGAAAATAAATATTATACACTATGGAAACATGGAAGAGGGATTTGTTTAACAAGGGAAGGATATTTGCAATATTTCATAACCTGTTGATATATATGTCCTGCTTCTACCTAATACTGTAGGGCAAAACCGAATTATCAGAATATCTATGGGTAGTTGCTACTTATTACTGACTAAAACATCTTTCCTACATCAAAGTCTCTCATGTCTGTGGTGTAATATGTCACTGTTGCAATATGTTTATCTGTGTCAAACTATTGCATTGCAACACAAACAGAGGCGTTCTGATCTATAAAAAATATTTTGATCAGTAGTAACCAGCAGCTGCCTTTGTTCTATTTTTAAATAATTAAAATATTTCAGCTGTGTTAGATCATATGCTATGCACATGTACTACTGACAGGTCATGAAACTGAATCAAAATATGAAATTGAGGAGGGAATTCATAGCCTCTGAAATATTTGTTTCTTAAATTTACTGTTATGGTGGATAACTGTAATATTTGTTTTTTATTCCAAGTCAGAATGAAAACTGACTTTGTAATATGCAAATTCCCAAGTAAGCAAGAATTTGGAGGTTTTTATAAAGTATCAGCGTGGCATATCTTCCAGGATGAGTATTTGGAGACAACACATGTACAAGCAGAATTTCCAGAATAGGCTTTATTAAAACTAATTTTACTGGATATCAAACCGCAGAAGGATACATAACAAAATACGTGCTAATTATGTGATGCTATTTCAGTAGAATGAGCACGCTTCCTGGCTATGTTGGCATTTGTTCTGAGATTGTTTGAGACTTTAAATACAAATGTACAACAGTTCAGCGGTAGAAACAGCATCTGTGGCGAAACATTTCATCTTGATTTTCAGTACTTAATGTGTATGCTACCCCTATGTTTGCACAATAGAAAACTGAAGTTATTGGGGTTACTACTTGCTAATCGTTGTAAAGACTGCATAGGGTCATATGAAAACTAAGCAAAATGTAAGATTTCACGTTTATGTTTAACTTGGCTAACTAGTTGTTTATGAAGTTTGACAACAGTGTTTAAAGATTATGAGTTAGAGAATATTCTAATACACACAGAACGGACCTTTACTTTTCCACCTCGATCTCCACTTAACTTCAGTGCATGCTGCCGGATTTTGTTCTGCCCTAATTGTTCATAAGCTTTTTGTAAGCAAAGCAGTAAGTTTGCCACATGACCTGAGAAAAGTGAAGGTGAATGATCACATTTGTGTTTGCAGTCAGCAGCTGAACACAAAGGTCATGCAAATAGAACAAATGTAATCATCTCAGTCCTAGAAATGGTGCCACCCAGTCAGAGCTTTTTGCAACACTTGTGTTAGAAAAAGTGCACTGTAACAGCCTTTCTTAAAATCCTGATGCTCATCAGACGCCTTTCTGTAAATGAACGTGAAAACCAGAGAGAGCAGATGGATGTTTGCACATCTATTTATGTGTAAAATTAGGCCACCCAAGCTAATCCTGTTAAAGGAAACATACTGTGTTTCCTTTGGATTTTAATCATTGCTTATTCAAGAAAATCCTCTTTAATGTTTGTTTCAGGACAGAATATGACCATTAAAGGCTTCATATTTCTTAAATTAAAAAAAGTGCTTGCTTCAATGATTCTGTAGAATGACCATGATTCTTAATTTGCTGCTGGCAGCCAGCATGTCCTTGTCTTTGACCTGCTGAATCTGTTTTAGGCAGGACTGGGGCTTCTTCTTCCCTTTGTTTTGTTAAAGGAGCTGGTGATACAAATAGATATTTTTTTTTTTCTTTCTCTTCATTTCTATTTTTCTATTGTACTGTTGAGAACTGTCTTTTTTTCCTCCTCACTTCTCTACTTTTTGAGGGTTTTGTATGTTTTGGTATCAACTGGCGATGGAAAGGTCTGCTTTCACAGGGGCTGATTTTACTCCCCACTGGGCTCCCCAGTAAGAATACCGATTGTTGAGTGCAGTTCTAGAGCTGTGTGTAGAATGGGTGTATATGTGTACACGTACTTGTCTGCTCCTCACAGGTAGAGCCAGATTTCCTTTTATGTTCATTAGGTCTTGCTTTTAAGGCACTAATATTTTCAAAACATAGCTGTTTTCAAGCTAAAAATGTTTGCACCACTGAAATATGTGAGACCTTTGTGTTTTATTGGAGCAATCCATTTGACTTAAGAAGAATGCATTTCCTTGTAATGTGCGTTGTTTTATAGGTTGCTTTATCTGCTGGCATATACTTGTTTAGTCAGTGATAGGAAGAAGTTAGTATCAGCAAGCTTTATTACTGATATTCATAGCTGTTAATTAGACACTTCTGTTCATATTGCCACACTTTGTATTTGCACAGTAAAAATATATACTGTGTGAACACAGGAGTAGATCTCCCTTTTTTTTGTTCTGGCAAACAGTAGTATTTTTGTTCTGCTGAGTATGTTAATGTGTAAAAGATATCTGGTTCCCAAACAGGTGTTTAAATTATAGGTGTGAACAAATTGTAAATAGACTTTAATTAAAAAAAAAAAAAAAAAAAAAAGCCAAAACCCTGAAACTTCTTTATGGGGTTATCTTTTATCTTTATAATTCTCTGTATGCAGTTATTGCTTTTTAAATTGTTTTGGGCACATTTATTGAGTTCGTGTAGCATCAATGTCAGGTGTCAGTATTTCTGTATTTGGTGGGGGGAGAAGAAAGAGAATGGTCTGAGGTCTACTCAGATAAAAATGATGTAAACTCTTACGTGCACATACACATTTCACACTTTTTGGCCACATTGAGCCCGGTGTGTGTATGCTTGCTGTAATTATTTGGACCCATATGCATTCAGGGGCCTAATCTTCTTGTTTCAGATGTTTCAGGTAATATTGGTCTTGCTTTGATTTTTACACTTCTGTGTCTAAACTTTGCTCTACCCGACTTGCTACCTGTCCGTCCAAATAACCGTTGCGCTTTTGTAATGCCTTTTGTTGGCACCAACTTTGAAATCATATGATGGAAGACATGAGAATGGTCAAGGAGGTGTACTGTTATTAAGGAAGCATAGCAGACCTAGCTAGTCCTGTTGACGGCTTCATTTGACCTTGCCACTGGAGTCTCCAGGCAAAGCTTGTGACTCGCATCAACAACGATCTTAAGAACTGAGAGGAAGTTCTCATTCCCAGTGAGTTCAGGACCAGCTAAAAGCAGGCTGCCTTGGCTATTTTGTAGCAAATTTCGTGCCAAATACCAACTGCTGAATTGGTGTCAGTCACTGAGGTATGCCATCTCAGTAAAATTTCATCAGAAACATTTGAAACAGTAAAAGCAGTGCATGTAGCTAAGTTAAAGGATGTGTTTTAACTGGTAGATGTGTAGTCCAGCTTTCACTTCTCAACAAAAACAGGAATGAAAATGGCATACGGTAGTCACTGTAAGCTTTGTAGGCTAAGAACATATATGGACAATTATTATTTTATGTCTCAAACTGTTACTAATGTGTTAGTAAGTGTATTATCAAGATGGACTTGCTCCTAGTGCATTTTTCTAGTCTTTTTTCACAGTGGCATCAAATAGGGACAGTCTTTTCTATTAGTCATCGCTATTGATGCTTTCCTGTGAAGAAGGAAGGACTTTGAATACTCGGACTATTTTAGGATTAGATAAGTTAGATTTAGATCGTTCCGGTGACACAGCCCTATTTCAACCCCAATGCAAGCAAATACCAAGATACTGCATAGAGAGAGTGGTGGAGGAACAAATTAACGAAGGATTCTGAAACTCCTAGCTCAAATACTTAAGTCTGATTAGACAATGGCAGACAAGATATGACCTTGGCACTTCTGCAATGAAATTAATCGGGAACGTTTAAAAAGAAATTATTTATATGAATTGTGAGGCAAGAAACGTATTCAGCTTAAAACATATTTACTTGTTGAGAATTAAATTCACCTTCAATGAAGGAATTTCCACCTGACTAAAGGGATAATTATAAATTGACCAAAAGTGTAGACAGAGCTCTGGAATGCCTTTGTAAACTAATGCATTAAGAAAATAAGATATTGAATTTAAGTATTTAATATAAATTAATTTCATTTATCAAGGATAGCATCCTCCTATTTCCAGTGTAATAGAGAAGAGAAGATGCACATACTTGAGATGTGCTCTAAGAAGGAGTCGGGCTCTCTGCCATAATGAGCATATTGGACATGCAGCAGAAAACTTAGGAAGTCCAGCCAGAAAAGTCTCTCCAAATGCTGTTAGGAGAGAGATTTTAAGGAATTTATTGACATAAGAAGACATGCAAAATACTAGCCTGGGCTATACAAGAATGGTTAAAACTTTTTTTATACTCTGAAAGGTTTAAAGAACAAGAAGTATACAACTGGATTCAATTTTTTATTTTATTTTATTTTAATTCAGGAATTGAAAAGACTTATGTAAAAGAGTGGTTATTGTTGCAGTCTAACTACAGTAATAGAATATGTGTGTTATAAAAGTATGTTATTGAAAATATATTCAGTAGATAGCTATGAAACCAAGAGAGGTAAACTGAAAATGGCAGATGTACACCAAGTACAAGGACTGGGGATGTTGTTACGAAAGGGTTCCTATTTATGACTGCTGGAGTACATAACTTCTGTGCTCTGACTTCTCTGCATTCTGCTTATTGTGCTTCAGATTCCTGAAGAATAGAAATTTTATCCAGAGATTTCATATTAAAAATATAATTGGAAATCTGTGCTTATAGACTTTTTAAAAGTCCAGGTAGCATACGTGTGCTGTCCCTAAAATGGTTTGTTTTCTGATGGTCATTTCTGTGTTTAACCCAGATATTTCCTTGAGAGTACATGTTCTTAATTGCATTTTGCAGTTTTATGTTGCACCTTTTGTGCTCTCTTCTTGTTCCTTAAATGATTATGCAGCTTTGTAATCTGCATATGGCTTCTTTTTTCAAGCGAATGATTTGCTTCAAACAGTAAGATATTCAAAAGATGTAGTTAATATGACAGGCTATGTAATTTCAGTAGTTATTTGTTTTATGATTGGTGCATTACCAGTCCGTTTTGAATGCTTTTACTACAAGCGTGTTTTGACAGTGTTCCATTACTTTGTCTCTATAGAATTGCACCAGGGGTCCTCTGAAGATGTACAGAATTATCCCCACTACTGCTTACCTCAGTATGCGCACATGTCCTTCTGCTTGTGCTGCTCTGTATTTTCTGCTCCTCTTAAAAGATAGCTGACAAGAACAGTTTAAAAATAGTAGGCCAAGGGCAGGTGACAAAATGTCATGCAAGCAGCACCTGGTCCAGTGACTGCCTGGAGGGAAGAAAAAACCAAACCCAGATGTCACAGATACGATTCTATTTCTGAAGCTGGTCAAACAGCAGAATTTCAGCTTCAGCAAAGGAAGAGGGAGCCCATCCGAGCATTATGCAGTCAAATTTTACTCTTTTTTTTTTTTTTTTTCTTCATAGCAGTCCCCCTTATTCCATTACAAGTATTAATTTACAAGTGTCGATTATTATATACACCTTTTGTCTTAATAATAAAAAATACCTGCAACCTTATGTTCATTAAATATCCTGCTAAGCAAAGGGGATTACTCTGAGTCTGGCAAGATTTCTAAAATATTTTAGTGCAAGCTTCTACTAACTGAAATAATAGCAGCCTTAATGTTTCTGCAGTGCCAGATTAATGTGAAAATATATTGTGAACTTTAGGAGATTAGGTTTGTAATGAGGAAATCTGCAGTAGTTAATGAAGATCTCTTTAAGAAGCTTTGCTCAAGGAGCTGGAAAGTAAAATGGAAATTTTGTTTGCCTTCTTTCTCCCACCCTCCTATCTGCAGGTGCCATTTCCTTCACTATACTCTTACTGTGGGTGCACTTTTTTTGAAAAGAATGAGAAAATTATAATGTGAAGAAAATGTTTGCTTTTCTTAAACTGCTTGTGACTCTAGTTTCAGAAGTGTGCTGAAACTTTGTGTTACATCTGTTCAGAAAGAGTTTTAATTACAGCACAGCAGTCTCTGTGACTTGAAATAGAAGGCTTTAACTTACTGGTAGGAGCTAAAAATGTTGGAGAAGATTGGCCTTAGCTCTGTTTTGTCAAGGCGTATTTGTTAAAATTTGGTTTTGTAGTAGTGGGGAAGATGATTTATGCTGGAGGAACTTACTGGTTTGTAGTGCTGCTTTAGTACAGTGAGTGGGTCTTGAGCTCCCGTATTTGAATGCCAACGTAGTGAATAAATGTAAGCCTTCCACTTAGCTCCTAAACTTAACCACGAATCTAAAGATACAGTGTGTGTGAAATGGATTACAACAATTTTAAGTAACTTAAGTCTATAATTGAAATAAATGTTTACATGGCTATAATAATCCCTTTTTATCCTTTTCTGAACAATGACTAAATCAATTACAGTTTTCAAATTGTGTGGAGGTTTTAATGAAGTAAGTCCTGTTACAAAGTTTCTTCAGGGTATGTTTTTAATACTTCAGCTCAGTTAAATAATATCTAAGAAACTAAAACTAATCTGAACGGTAGTCAAGTTGGCTCACTTCTTTGGCTCAATCTATTCTTTGGCAGTAAGAATAGATTTTTGTGATCTAAGTCTCCTCTAAAACAAAGTAGCTGTGTGAATTTTTTCCCACCCCTCAGTTCCTGAAGTCATTGAAAATCTTCGTAAGCCAACCTTTCAGCTGTTAAAGTTGGCACTATTTTGCATCTCTCTAGCTTCTGGGGAGCTGCCACCAGCAGAGTTCATTTGAATTTCACGATGAATCTGCTGTATATGATGGTGCCATGTTAGGGGTCAATCAAGAGTAAATATTTTTCGAAGTACAGGTGAGTGTCTGCACCCCACCAGAGCAAAGCTCCCTCCAAGACAGGGCCTTATCTCCAATTGTGAGCGATGGCAGATTCTTAGGGAAGAATACAAAAGCAGAGTAAGCGCTCCCAGTCTCCAGTGATCTGGTAATTCAAGGGCTCCGGTGTCACAGGTAGTATGGAAAGTAGTGGTTTATGTTTACCAAATAAGTGGTGTTTTTGTAATGCTGTATTCATTTGAAGCCTACTAGAAATGGCATAACTGCGGCAAGGAGAGGGCTGAGCATTGAGGCCTTAGTTTGAAAGGGTAAATACAATACTTACCTAGTACAAAGCAAAGGGGTGTATTAAAGACATACTTACTTCACTGTTTTGTGATTTTCAGTATTTTAAGTACGTAACATTAAAGGTACAGTGTTGAATATCTTAAATGTGTATTCTTGGGAGGTTATCTTTGGTAGATGGAAGTTTTGGCTACCCTGACTGTTCATCCCCTTTAGCAATTTTTCATGTTAATGAATTTCATTCAGTTTTGAAATAAAAACATTAAAAATAGCTTTTATTTACATTGCAGGGCGTATGGGAATAAACTTCCATCATCCAGGAACAGATAATATTATGGCTCTTAATAGTAAGTAGTTAATATATAATAACTAATATTGTCATGTTGAATATTTTCTTACATTTATCATGTACATAGCTGTACAGTTAGACATAAACGTGTGTGCTAATATTTGCATAGAAGCTTGTGCAGTATCTTAAAATGACTTCTGTAAATCAATTATCTCTGATACTCTCGGTAGAATTGTTGATTCTTTATATTAGCTTTATAATAGCTCTGTGTGCTCCACTGGAAGCTTCATAATGCCTGCTATATATAATATTGCAAAACAGTCTCTGTTCCTTCTTTTCTTGGGGTGTGCATGTGTAATTTCTGATAGCTCTCCAGACATATTTCTTTTTGATGGGATGAGTTGTTACCATTTTTGCATATTGACTGATGGAGTTTCCTTTGTTGGTTTCTCTAAAATGTGGACAGGACTGGAGAGAATATTTAGCCATCTATATGAGGGGAGAAAGTATGGGGCTGAACTTCACTGAAAGGTGATTGGTATTGTTGAGTCCTAGAAACATGCATCAAAAAAACTTGCCAAAATGGATCTGGAAGCTCTGCAGTCAGCCTTATGTCGTCTACTGGGGGTGTCCGTGGGGAGCTGTTAGGCATCACCAGCATGCAGAACAGAACTATACAAATCAATGCATAGTTTTTATATATCTAGTCCTATAAAAATACCCAGAGTAATTGCTTTTCATTAATGACAGTATTTTTTCCAAAGAAATTGTCATAGCCATGTATCTGTAGTCTGAACACAAGACAGATGCTAATGGAAATTTTCAGCAAATATTTCCAGGGTTTTTTCATCTGCAATAAACATACATACCCACAGAAACATTCATTTAACTACTTGGAAATTTGTTTTTGCTTAGAATGTTGTATTAGTCAGAGGTGTTAGGATTAATTTACTAGTGTCTCTAATTTATTTATTAATTTACTTATTTGCTTTTGCACTGTCTATAAGTCATCCTGTGTATTGTTGGAAGCTGCAGGTTTTTAGTCATAAAATTCGATTTTTTTTTTTGTAGTACTAAACAGAACTAAAAATCATTCTTATATGTAAAGAACAAAAAATTTGTAACAGAAAAGGTGCAAGGGTTCTAAGCTTTTTACTTGTAATGCCACTTTTGGATCCTGTAAGTGTGCTTGTGCTCTTTTTTGGTTTTACACATCTAAAGATGAGACGATATTTTGCAGAGTTTCTGTAGTCATAGTTAGGATGTATGCCACCTTTTGGTATGGGCACATGTTATAGGAAATCAAGTAATTAACTGGGAGAAATGCTTCATATAATTAAAGACGCTTACTGAAAGGGAAAGCTGGTCATGCGGGTGTGCATGCGTGCAAGCTGTACACACTACAGTTTGCTGGTTAGACATGAATTGTGGTCTCAATGTATTCGTTCTAACGTGGGCATTTCAACTGCCGATTTCAATAGTAATGTAATTGTGAAGATGGGATGGGAGACTGACTGAATTTTGAGTTACTGGAAAAAAAAGATTTGCTATGGAATACATAGAAGTATTTCTTGTAGATTAGGGATTTTTGAAAAACAGGAATGCAAAACCTCATATAAAAAACTGCACACCATTTTTGGCCATTACGAAGAGAGCAGAAGCTAGGTTAATTGTTCTGTGAAACCTGTTGCTTTTTGTTCTTGAATCTTTGAAGTGTTGAGAATAAGAGCAAGTTTTGAAGTGAATAATCTTCAAAATTATCTTCTGCTTGTGATTTCAATCGTCTTTTGGATGCAGCGAAAACAGAAATTTGGAACTATATAATTCCCATGTGATCCATTATCTTTGCTGTGGGGAAATAAACTAAGAAATGTTAGTCCAGTAAGAAATATTCTTTCCTCTGCTGGAATGGTCTGGATTAAAAAAAAAAAAATCCAAAAGAGATTTTATCCCAGTAAATTTTGGAACAACTTGAAGAACTTATGTAACTTCTTTAAGTCATACTACTTGTACTGTGTATAAGTACGGAAACTTTCTGAAGCTAGAAGACAATAGAGGCTCATGCCAGCAGCAGTGCAAAACTTTTCCCTGCAACACAGTAAGTAGTTTTGAGGGGTGGTTGTCTCTTTAGCTCCTTCCCATCCTTTATGGCAGCACTTCCAACTGTAGTGCAGCTGGTATTGTTATTTATTGATTACAGCCTTGGGAAATCTAGGATTTTCCTGACTGTGTGGAGCTGCTGTCTGTAATTGTTGAAGGGGCTGTTTGATTTGAGGGAAGGTGCTACTTGGTGTTTAAAGGACCTTAAAATCTCAAGCCCTTAGTTGTCAGGGCTTAGTGCAGAGCATACTACCACCGATTTGTTCATCCCTGTGCGAACCTATAAATCATCATCTTAAAGCACTGAGTTCTGAAATAAGAAGATCGGTGAGATAGAAAAGGTTGCTTTTAAATGCACACACAGTTGCACATGTGTGTAAGTATGCTTATAGTGCAGAGGTGCTTGCCGTTCTCAGCGAAAATTAGGCTTTTATTGAGCAATGTGCCGTTCAAATATTTGGAGCCATCTGAGCATAATCCTAAAGAGTGTTTAGGCAAAAGGAAGATGCAAATGTTTAGCTTTGGAAACATTATACAAAGGGGAAAAGCTACTGCTTTTCTATATTCTAGGTCTCAGATAATTTGATGATTACAAATCAGCTTGTGTTTTTGCAAATATTATTACATTACCTTGTCCTTTACTACTACTTAGACAAGGAGTCTTTGTGTTTACTAGTGTGTGACTAGTTTTGACCCTTAAAAACAATTATATTGTCTAATTGAAATAGTGTTTTTAATCAAGTAGTGACATCTCTTTTAACTTTTTAATGATGTCATTGATACTGAGCTAAACAGTCAGTAGAAGAATTTTTATTGACTTTCATCTGCAGCACCTTATTAAATACAATTGATATTGTAATTTCTAGGGGAAATGTGGCATAAATGGAGTTACTGATTTTATTTGTGTAAATTCATGTTGGAACATAGAGAAATAAACTATTGATCTTGGTACTTCTAGTGGGTGTTTGCAATACTAATTAAAAATTATATTTACAGAATAGAATTGAAGAAGAAGAATTGAAAATAAATTAATCTGCTTGGTCAGAATCACAGAATGGGTTGGGTTGGAAGGGACCTTAAAGACCACCCAGTTCCAACCCCCTGCCCTGGGCAGGGACACCTCCCACTAGACCAGGTTGCCCAGAGCCCCATCCAGCCTGGCCATTGTCCCTGTCTCTTGCCAGTACTCCTTCCTATTTCCAGTCATACCTTTCTGCAGCCGTTGCTCTGCTGGGGACACTGGGCGTTCTGTTGAGTTAACATGTGCTCCTTTTTAATTTTTGCTATGCCAGGACTAAACTATCAGCACAGTCACCTGCCTGCTGGGTGGTGAGCCATTGTTAGTGCTTCTTGTGAACTCCAGAAAGCAAACAACAAGCTTCGGTGGGAGGGAAGTATAGGGGGTGAAGAGGGGAGACAGGGAATAAGTGAAGGTGTGTGATTTTTCGAAGGAAGCACTGAATGGTCTTGCTGGGATCCCAAGCTACCTTTGTAAAATTGGTTTAGACTAAAGGTAGTTAAAAACCAACCAAACAAAACCAACCAACCCCCTTCCCCAGAAAGACAACCCACATTTGTGAAATGCTGGAATTTTGTTTTTCCTGAAGCTCCTATGTACAGTGACTTTGCAGTGCTGTTGGGCTTCAAATGTTCCATCTGCTACCAATGTTCATTCTTGTCTCATTCGAAAATGTATCATCTGTGAGGTCTGGTACTGTTTGCTCTCCATCTGACAATCTTTTCTTTTCATTAATGTCATTTCGTTCTGTTTGTTCTGAAAAAATAATTTTAAAAATAGATTAAGGTAAGGTTTGGGGGTGCATTTTTAGGTGTTTATGTAGATTTTGTTTTATTAAGATGATTAATAATCATGGGGGGGAATCTTCATGCCATGACAGCAAGCAGCAGCAAAACAGTTTTTTTTGTTTGTTTATTTTCATGCTTCTATTGTTTTTTACAATTGTATTTTCTTATTAAAAGCTATTGTGCTTGGCTTTTTGTATGTTCTCATGTATTGTTTTCCAACACAGGTAATACTTAGATATAACAAACTTGCTGAAATATCATCTTATATTTAAATCTTTTGCCAATGACATGGGTATACCTTGAAACAAACTCTTCTGAATAGAAAGTTATTATTATTTTTCTCTTGCAAAATCTTTAGTTGGCAGTTTACTAGCCTGCTAGTGATAATATTCTGGGAAAATGTGCAGCTAATTTTTGAGAGGCATCAGTCTCTCCTGGTAGCTTGGTACCTGCCTGTTGGAACTCTCTGAGCTCTTCAGCCCAGTTGCTACACCGGGGTACTAATCCATTACTGAGTCATTAGCATATGTGAAATAATAGAAAGAAATAAAAGATGCTGAGAGAGCTAAATTAGGTCTGGTTTTACAAACCTTATTAATTGTGAAGAGATCAGAGTTTATTTAATAGGAGGGAAAAATGGATGATGGAAAGTGTGACGTAGACAAAAGTCTGTGTCACACTAAAAAAATAGCGAAGTGTGACAAAGGCAGCAGAGCTCGTAAGAGTCCCAGAGTGTGTGACTGTCACTTCATACATAACCTCATTATGTTTTTCAGAATCGTCTGTACAAATGGTTAAGTTTGATGCTGCCTTGGGGGCTAGTTTGATATATCAAATTCCCTTCTGTACCGGTTTAATGAAAAAAAGGCAGGGGGACCAATAAGACATGCTTTTTTTTTTTTTTTTTTTTTTTCCTTTTTTTTCCCTTCGGGTTTTTTTGATACATTTTTTTTTCCCTTTTCTTCCCTTCAGGTTTTTATGATAGCATCTGTATTTTCTGAGATCTGATTTGGCCGTTACTGAGGGCAGTATCTCTTGTCAGTGACTGCTAAAGTATCTTTGTAGCAGAGGAAGATTTCTTACCTTTTCTTCCTTTTAATTCCACTTCCTAGCTCTGTACTAACTTATTTTTTTCCCCACTACTTTCCTGCCTCACAACCTCACCAATGTGCTTTTCTTTCATCTGTGTGATGCTCCCTATTTTGGGTGAGTGCCATCTGTTTCTGGCAAATCTTGATCATAAAACGCTACAAGCTTTGCCATAAGCGTCGTATATGATGCTAGAAGAGATGAGACTGCAGCCCAGAATTAGGTTTGGTAGATTGGAAGCAATATGAAGGAACTTCCTATCAGCTTGGCTGTTAGAAATGTGAGTTTTATCATTAATCTACTTTTAACACTAAAACAAAGTAATTAAAATAGATAAGCCTTGCCTCATGCATAGATGCTTGACTACTGAATGTGCCTGAGGAAGAGAGACCTAAGCTGTTTGAACAATGTTTTTGAGTATCAAATGTCTGACACATCAAGTTTTGAGTATCAAAGGTAGTTCACATGTTTGACCAAGTGTTTGAGATCCAGTGTGGGCCTTACCTGAATACAGCTTGTTCATGGACTGTATTTTTTTGAAGATGCGATTCAATTGTATATGTATGCCAACATACATTAGCAGGGAGATTGCTGTAACGCTTGCAGTGCTAGCATTGGAAAGTAGTGAACCAGGAAAGACTGTTGAGGCGGATACCACCAAACTATCCCAATGCCCATCTGCACATCCAACCCAGCTATCAGTGGAAATTGAGAACCGTCTTTTGAACCACACTTAAGTGAACAAAACCCACCCCAATTCCAAAATCCTAATTATTTGGATTATATTTCTTCTTTCAAAGACCTCTTTAAAGAGACTGGAAGATAGAAATCTTGTTCTTTGTGAACAGCTTTTCTGCATTATTTTCTTAAACAAGCTGTTCTGTTGCATTGCTCATCGTGGAGAATAACCCTTCCGATCTCCAACACTGAAACATGCTGAAGTAAAAATAATTTTGAATACTACCCCTGACAGAATGGGGAGAGTAGTCTCAGAATAACAGATTAATATATGGAAAACTTTCTTTGTAAGCAAATAGATTCTGTGCATGTAAAGCTCAGTAGAAACATATGGCAGTAGAGACAGATGCTAAAAGTTAATATAGTGAACCAAGTTTAATTCTTTGTTCTCTCAAATATAGTTCTTATTTTTCCACACTTTTGTGCACATTACTTACTGAGTTTTGTTAAGTCATGCTCATTTATCAGCTTGCTGCTTATCTAGTTAAAATCCAGAAATTTAGTCAAGAAATAGTATTCTTTATTCAGTAAATTCATGCTGTTTTTATTAAGCATTGGCCTTGCTTTTATATGTAAACAGTTCTTGTCAACCTTGACCCCTATTTTAGTTTGTGAAAATGTTGAACTGGTTCTAAACTGTGTTTATGTGTATATAATTTTATTGCTTCCATTGCTACAAATTAAGTTACTCAGGCTGTTTCCACTTTAGCTACTGCCTTTCATATGCTTCCAACTGTATGGAAACCCAGTTTTTAAATAGAACCTTCCTCACCTAGCTCTTATTCAGAGATTTTTTTTTTTTTATGTTTTAACAACAGTTAACAGCAGTTTGTTAAATAACCTTCACCATTCAGACAGAATAGCGTGGATTGACAGTGAGCAAAGGAAACTTTTGGCTTGTCTTGCTGGAATTGCAATGATGATTTTTCCACCTGAGCAATTTGAGACAGGTTGGTGTATGGTAGATACTTTTAAAAATCAGAAACATGTAAGTAACCTTTATGTACATTATAGCAAACAAATGGACTGAAATGGACAAAGTCCCGAAGGAACTTAGAGTATGTGGTCCAAAGTTTGAGAAGGCTAGCACTTTACAAAGATTTGTATGTCCAAGCTCAGAAATTTATGATGAGCCAAATGAAATCTTCAAATCAGTTGACAGAAATTCTGACTATGTTGCATGTAATTCTTGAATCTTGTTATACGCACACAAATACCTAATCTCAGTCTAAGTATTTTAATGGTATAAAATCAGATTTCCTAGATTATTCTGTTCATTTACTTTTTAAGGTTAGTTCAGCAGAAAGAGTTCTTCAGTGAGTTCAAGGCATGTGCTACAGAGATATTGTTGTAGCAGAGATACATTGCATAATTACATTTGATTCTATCACCTTTTGTCAGTTCATTAATTCATTCTCACTGACGTTTTAATTCACTTGTAAACTTCCAGATCCCTGAAGAACTTTAGAGAGCCATTATTCAAAACAAAAAGCCTGATATATTTTCCTTTCTGATCTTAGAAAATTATTGCACAACTCGGTGTCCTAAAGCAAGTATTATTCTGAACTGCTGACTGCTTCAAAATCGCAAATTAGTTTTCCAAGTTAGAAATTGGTTTCTGGTACCTTATAAATCAAGGAGGTTCCTCGTTTCAAATCTCAAAATGTTGACTTTTTTTTCTTAGAGATAATGTTATTTTAAGTCAATTTAAGAAGTGTCTTTAAGATTTCTTTGAAACTTATGTCTTTGATGTTGTGAACACGTTATTGCATGACCAGGACGAGGCTTACCACCGACAGTGGGTTACCACTTAACATTCTCAAAATACTTTCTATTAAGTATTCTATAAGTGAAATGGGATGATACAAATAAGTGATGATGTTGCTTATTTCTGAATTTGAAATTAGCTGATGAGATTCACTTTCAGCTATGTTATGGAAAGAGTGTAGATCTAGTTCTTTTGAGTTAATGTTTTATGGATTCACAAATTTATTATTTCCTTGAAATGTTAACTATTTGATCCGTGTACAATGTGCAGACCCAATCCAGTATTATAATAAAGCAATGGAAAAACAAAAAACAAAACCACCACCAACAAAAAACAGACAAGAAGTCTCACTGAGATTCGATGTCAGTAACTTATAAGTCACTATCTTATTTGGCATGTAAGATCTCATGGCTTAGACACCCTTTTTTAAGGGGTGTGCCTAACTAGTAAAGATCATCTTCATGGTCCAACAAACTTTAATAACATTATAATAAATGTGTTTTCAGTTTCTTAATTTTATAGAGTTCTTCCAGTAAAGAGCATTATGTAGTCTTTAGCCACAAGGAAAAAATTTAATCCTGCCCATGCCTCTGCTGAAATCTGTAAAGAGGATCTTTCACAGCTTGTCAGTTTTATGTTGCTGTTAGAATCTGATTAAAAGACAAGTCGACAAAATGATTTGGCAATATTATCTCCTCTATGAGCCTACTGGAAGTACATCGACTTGTCTGTAGACTTAAGTTACCAATTTTATAATAAGGTTTGGTGCATTTGAAAAGGTTCTCCTGAAGGTTCTTTCTCACAAATTGTTAATATGGCCATAATGAAGCTGCTGAAAGTTTTTCATCTGCTTGACGTAGGTGAGCAAGTACTCAAGTTTCTATATAGGCAATTTTTGATTATAGTGATAGGAACATGTTGAATAAGTATCAGTTTCTAATCCATAAAAATTGAACTCTTAACTGAGTATCTATTCTAACAGTTAAAGCTCATGGTTTCACATGACTGACATCTGTTGTCTCCTAGAGATCAAGTAAGGTGTTTTGCTTTTGTTTTGTTTTTTGTTTTCACAAATGTTTCTTAACTTCAAAGGCTTGGTTCATAGTAACTTATAGTTCAATAACTCTATTACGCCTTCTTATACTGAAGTATTATGTCAGCATTTAATTGTTTTGTGTCAGGTAGTACACACTTCTAGGTTGAGCTTCCATGTAGTCATCCCAGATATTTATTTTTGCCAAGTGCTGCTGATCTTTGTTTTCTGTTAACTTATAACTTATAACTGAATTATGCTGTGACTAGTGGGTACTACCAGCTTTATAAGAGTATAGCAAGACCAGTTACAGGTGTGATTTGAGACCAGAATGGTAAACTAGTAAGAGCCCAAGAGCATGCATAATTTTTCATGAAGAAAATGTTTTTATAGCCTTCCTGATCCATAGGAATAAATTAAACCAGTGAGAGCATATGACTTTGGGTTTTGGAAACTTTTTGTCTCTGTAGTCTTGGGTAAAGCTAATGAGCCTAGTAATGAACATCAGTTTCACTGCTGTTTCTGTTTTCTTTATTCCTTTTGCAAGCTTAGATTTATTTATTGCAGTTAGCCATGTTCTTTCTTTATTTCACATTAACAAAATAGGTAACTATTGGAATATAATTTTCTATGAATCATATAATTGTTCTTTCTTTGTACAGTCACAGCAGAGACAGACTCTGAATTACCAAGAGATTAAAGAAGCTGAAACACTTCAGTTTGGAGAGGAGAATGTTGAGGGTGAATGTGATGGAGCCTTACAAAAATCACAAAGGTGGTGGATAAGGGGAATGTAGAACTGCTGTTCACCTTGTTCTACAGAGCCAGGACTAAAGGGACATTTGGTGGAACTTCTAGCAGATCCATTTAAAACCCACAAAAGGAAGTGCTTTCTGTAGCTTACTTTTGGAACTTGTAGATAATATCAACAGGTTTAAAAAAAAATCATTAGACAAATGCCAAGGGAATAGGAGAGAAGCATCCCGCTGATAGTGGCCAGTCTAACACGCTCTTTCTAGTGTCACTGTGGAAAATGGGATACTTCTTTGGATGGATCATTGGTCTCACCCAGTAAGGCACTGCATGTTAGCTCTCGCAGGTATTCTAGCTGAGCTATATGGTTCTAGTCTATCTTCTAACATGCACTAGGTAATGAATAGCTTATGAGAATGTTTTAGTCAATCCTGTCTTTTCTATAGCTTTTTCACTTGGTTTCACCTCTCAAATGAATTGCAGAACACCTACCTTGCTAACAATAATTCTCAGAAATCATTTGTGCAATTCTGGTATCTATTTACATGGTTTGCTTTTATCACACAAATTACACAATGTCCCTTTTTGTGTTGGAACCTTCCAACATAAACAACAGGGCAAAACCAAACTCATTCCCAGCATAAGAAGTGAGCTGAAGAGTGAAGGTGATGTTCTTGGTGATATCCACTATGAAACGTTCTGTTGCTTGGTTTTGTTGTTCTTGGTTTTCAGGATGTATGTTAAATGAGCAAGAGTAGCTTCCCTCATCCACATCCCTTTTCTTCTCTTGCCAACATTATCACACTGTGGATGTTCTGGTCCTCTGCCTTTCCAGGACCGTAGGCTGGGGTTGTTAGGCCACTCCTTTCTTCTGAATCCTTGAGGGCTGTCTCTTGTGGATGTGTACTTCAGTGTGTATGCAGCTATGCTCATCTCATAAGCCACGTTATCTCAAGAGTTTTGTGGCTCTTCAAAACATTTTGCAAATGCATTCTTATGCCAGCAGTAGATCCCCTCTCCCTTGACTGCCAGATAGATATTTTCAAAATGCAAGCCTTTGAAGTTCTATGTCATCAGTTTCATACGGCTTTTCCTGAGATGCAGTTAAAATTTCAGCATTTCAATTTAGTGTATTTTGATATATTGGAACAATGGGTAATCTTAGCTGCAGACTTCCAAGATTCCCAGCAGCACTAAATTTACTTAATTCCATTGCATTAATTGGTGTTTGGGGAGTTTGTTTTGTTTGTTTGTAAAAAGCTGAGTGTTCTGTTCTTCAACACACAGTTTCATGTTTGTAAAATGCACTTTACTCATGGGATGAGGTGAGTTAATAGTTTCAGGAGGGTTATCAGGAGGTAAAAAAGAATGTATTGTTCCTTTGTGTTTGAGTACATGCAGTCTGGGACATGGTGGTTGTGCAACTTTCTACCTGTCAGAGTTGAAGAAAGTTGCAAAGGGACGGAGGAACACTGACACAGCGGTGGCCATTCCTGGAGTTGCACAACTCATCAGGGCCTGCTTGCCATGATCTCCCAGTTTAAATGGCAAAACATGTTCATCGCTTCTTAAAGCAGCTATATTTTCTGTAGTGCTGTAATGTTCTCTGAGGCACCTGGGAAAGAATTTTGGAACCATTCAGGAGATGATTTTCTGTGCAAAAAGAGGTTCATATTTGGCACCAGAAACAGTATATCGGAGTGGCTCCATCTGTGCTGGGTTCGATTTCGGGAGCTCCCACTCTTTGCTTTTGCCTTGTGTTGGAGTTGCGCTAGAGAGGAAGTAACTTCAGATACCTAACACTGACAGTTTGGTTGTTTGTAATCGTACAATCATATTCTTATTGATTCCCGAATATCTTCATTCAAGAAGAACTTCTAAATCATTTATTTTCCAACATACTCAGACTGGAGACTTCTAAATTGTTTATTTTCCAAACTATTTACTCAGACTGGAGGCGTTACGAAATTTATCTGATGAACCATTACTTCTATTAAGTCTGTTGGCTCTGAACTTTGAGTTATGAACAAGATGGGTATTTTTGATTAAATTGTCTCCGGTTACACATTCTTGTATTTCATCTCACGTAAATGAGAAAAGAAAGGGCATGTCGACATCCCTAAGTTGCCTTGCTGAATAACTCTCACCTTTTTGGGGGAAAAGTAATTTTGAAGCAGTTCTTCACCACAGGCCTTGAATTATTAGTTAGTTTTTTGAATCCCCCTAATGACACGCTGGTGTAATTGCTCTTTTGTGGCCTCACTGATGGGGATGGTGACGGGGCAAGACAAGACATGGGTGTATGTTGTCTGAGGCTGTGTTTCTTCAGGGCTTGAGGAAGAAACCACTTGTGCAGAAGAGAGGTTCCTGTGCACGAGCTGGGGGAGGTGGGTACCCTGCTTTGCCCAGGGTAGCCCCCAGCGCTGCTTGGAGGTGTCGGCAGCCGGGTTCTTCTCACCTCGCCACAACGCATCTGCCACCTAACTGCTGGCCAAAGAGAAGTAGGCAGGGAAAGCTGAGGGTGTGGTGGCAGTTCTCGGGACAGGCGTTTGAAGATGGAAATAGAAATATGGGAAGAATAGAGGTTGGTGTGGTAGGGGATGCTTGGAGAATAGAAGGAGGGAGAGGAAACTAGATGAAGTGGGTGAAGGGGGAGTGCTGGGACAGCTAAAAGAATCACACCTAAAACCTGGACCTGTAGGGCAGGACCTGAAGGTATGGCGTTACGAGTGGAAGTAGGAGATGGGGTCTGGGGAGAGGAGACAGACGGTATTGCAGTGAAAAGAGGAAGAGGCAAAACAAGGCTCTCTTACCTAGTGTCTGAACTCGCTTTCTCTTGAAAAACTCTGCGTGATCCCTCGCCTTCCACATTTGATTCTGTTGGAAGACCACAGATATCTTTTGTGATAGATTGAAGTCCACATGTAGAAGACACTGTTTTCCAGATTTTCTGGTATTCTAAGAGTTCAAATTAAAAAGTGCTTTTTGCATTTCCATTTATATTGTGAAATATTTTATAACTCTGTGGCTTCTGCACTTGTACAACTCTGTGGATTTTGTCATTGATGTATCTCTCACTGAAATGCTGTATTAAATCTTAAATCTGGTACTTACGAAGATGTTTTGTCAATCTGTTTTTATTAGTCTGAACATACTGGCTATTGAGTTCATATGTTTTTGGTAGGATTTTAGTATTTACAGATGGCTAATTAATTAACTTGAAACATAATTGGAAAATATGTTGTCCACACGCTAATTAATAAAATGTAAAATGACTTATTTTAATTAGGATTACTGTTGATGATGTTTATTGCCTCTTAAAGACGTAATCCTAAATTAATCTTCTATAGTACTGTAAATTTGATGTGCCTGCTTTTTTTTTTTTTTTTTTTTTAAAACTTTGCTATGTAGAAAATTTTCACAGCAGGTATGTTCCTTTTTTTTTTTTTCTTCCCTGGCTGTGTCATCTTCAAACTTTTTCTCTTGGGTTGTTTGAATTATTTGATTTTGCACATTTTTTTGTGTCTTTTTCTTCTTTATGGTGGGAGGGAAAAAGAAGAGGTAGAAGCTACATTTTCTTTGCTTTTGGAGCTAAATCTAATGACAGCTGTACCGACAATTTTCTTCTGTGTTTACATGCAGCCAGGAGCTATGGGCGGAGAAGAGGTAAAAGTATTTACTAAATGTTTTGTTTGCTGAATACTGGGAGAAATAAATATCTAGTTCTCTTATGATAAGATGATGTTGCCAATTTTAACATTGTTTGGTTAATTAATTTCTTCTTGTAAATCAATCTGATACTCTTCATTTGCAAGACATCTCCCTTCTAATATCAGCTTAAAGCAATGATGATTGTGAGCTGGTAACTTTAAGTGTATTGTTATTCCTAGTGAATTGGAGGATGAGTGAATGTAAAGATTATTTTTCATGACACACATTTATGTTTTTAAATGCGTGGTGTTCCAGAAATGAAGGCTATTTTCAGATGGTTTTTGTCAAGTTTAATGTTTAACTAATTTATTGAATATTTCAAAGAAACTTTTTTCTTAGCTGAAACATCTTTTGTTGAATATTGCATTTGAGATCTACATTGGATTACCTTAGGTAGAACATTGTGAATACCAATACTAGTAACCGTCCTCAGTGGTGAATACTGACAATCAGGAGAGGAAAAAAAAGATGCAATATTTGAGCACATTTTAACTATATTTCATGATTTAGGCAACCCTTACAAGAGTAAAAAACAGACTGAAAACATTATGCAGATGTTTGCAATGCTGTGTATAAGTTTATTCCGAGAGACTAATGAACATGGACAATAGCAAGCTTGCTGACTACCAAGAAAGCTACTAATGTACCTTAGTTTTTTGTACTGTGCAGTAGCTTACACTGACTTTTTAATGGAGAAAATAACAGTGAAGAGTGCAGCTTTTAACAGCTAGAGTTGGGCAGTGCCGTATGTTTGGGGTACTTTGGCATTAAATTTCATTTTGTCTTTTTTTTATGTACGTTCTGTGACAGCTGTGCCTGTGACATCGCTTGGAAGGCCTTTTCCTTTTTATAATGTAGAATTTGCATCAAATTTGTGAAGAAGCTTGGAGACGACCCTAGCCATACAAGCAACCTGATAACCTATAAATAACTTGTAGTTTGCACATATGTATAGATTAAGGTAGTAGGCTGTACAGGCTGTACTGATGCATTTTCTAATACAGAATTTAAGCTGATTTAGTTCAAAGCTGACTGTGTTTTGTGTTTATAGATAAAGTAAAAAGAAAATAGTATTTTTAAAACTTAAGTTTTCCCCACAAACTTACCTTCTTATTTTTTCCCTGCTTCCAGAGAACAGTCTATTGCTAATAGATGTTCAAAGCATCCTAATACTTCTACTTATTTGGTGCTCTCCCGGTATTGAAACAAATTGGAAAGAATGTGGAGTATAAAATATTGTACACTATCTATGCATGTGAACGTGAGTTTGTGCCAAGTGTTTCCAGATTGATTAAATGGCACCAAAGTAGGAAAGGAGGTGGAAATCAGCTGCGCACTATTAACTTCTTGCAACTTGTGTTTACTTGTAGAAGCAAAATATAGTCATGTGGCAGTAATTGTGATGAATACAGTGTAGGCTGTAAAACCGAGTATAGGCTCTTTTATAGAAATTGTGGTGATGACAAAGCAGGGCAAACAAGTTCTGAATGTGCTGGACTTTCAGGATTTTTTTTTTTTTACTCCGCCAAAATGCATGTTTCCCTCCATAATAATCTTTACCTATGTGAAATTCAGTCTTTTCTACAGTAGCAAGTAGATTTCTGTGTGTGTGTGTGTGTGTGCGCACACGCATGTGCGTGTGTCTCGTCATCGGTGGTAGGGATTTTGTGACTTGCCCTGTTCATACAACGCTAAATCTGTGCTATCCCTGCTTTTTCATTGCCTTGAATTGTATAATGTTGTTCTGAGCTTTCCTGACCTGAAGAACCATGCAATTCTACAATGGTCTGTTTAAAAATATGTGGTGTTTATCAAATGCTCTCATATTTGTTATTATTTTTACCATTTGCATTGTGGTAGTAATATGCAGAGTGCTCAGAGGTGAGTCTGTGCAGGGACTCATTTCATGTTCATTATATGAGAGTGTTTTAATTAGTGTTTCAGTCTGTCACTGTGACTAAGCATCTTCAGTGAGAAGACGTTTTGTCAGAAATGCGTTGAGGGCTGGTGTAACCTATCAGTTTTCTACTTCATCCTCTGTTTCCTTTGTGAAGTGGGCTGAGCATTTTTGGTAGATATCACACTTAAAGCTGCTGAGTCGTATTCTTTTAGGTATCTTGTTTTTAACTTTTTTGACCAGTTTTTTTTTCAGGTACACCACAGCTGTGGTAAGCGCAGCTATGGGAAGCCAGCCCAATATCTTTTCTCCTACCCTGCCTATAAAATTAGGGCTTTTAGTGATGCTTTTCCATAATATTGTCCCAGAGATTTGCCCCTGGGAGTATCTTGAGGTGATGTGTCAGTGTTTATTGCTCCAGGATGCGTTTTTCTACTGTTCTTGCTCATTATCTTTTTCTGAACCTACGTAAACTTTTTAGCATCCTAAAAACCCTGTGGTAAGGGGTTCCACAGCTTGACTTACTTTGAGCCTTGCCATGTACTGATTGTGTTTAATGCATTTTAGTTTCCCTCTACTTGGAAGAGACAGTAAACAATCATTCCCTATTCCTTTTTCTCTCTGTCTTCCATTATTTTTAATGTGTACTTGATACATTTAACTGTATACTTAACTATAAAGCTTCAGATGATCTCTTGTACTCACTTGAGTACAATGTTTGTGAACTGTCAAGCATCTGACAGAAGAGGTGAAATCTTGCCTTTTAAGCCGCTGTGCATTTTTTTTGGATTTCCTTCAGAACTCAGCACTCATTCAGCCTCCTCAATGGTCCTGTATTTTAGTTGAACAGCTTGTTCTAATGTCTGTTCATTTGATGTGTATACTTCCACTAATGGCTCATCTTTTTTTATAAGAAGGTACGTTTGTGGGGGAAAAAAATAAAAGATTATTTAGCCTGTTAATAATTTGATATTCTTACACATTTTTAGTCTCCCTACTTATTATTTCTCTCATGCATGTGCTCTCTCTTCTGCTAAAATGTATATGTTTATATATGTGCATGACCTATTCGTGCATTACCAGAGCATTCATCAAGTCTTTCCTGTTTTATGCTCTGAAAACGCCACTTCTGACAACCAGCTGTTCTAGACTTTGAAGAGTAGCATCTCGAAATCCTTCTCTGATGGTGGCATTTGCCCTGTTTTTAAGTTGGTGCTTAAAAGCACAGGAGGATTTTTGCTTCTGTGGATTTTTGCATCTGTGATCTCTGCCAACACTGCGCATTCAATGTCTTCTTTCTAATCATGAGCTTTCTTGTACCTGGTGTTCATAAAACTTCAAGCTGGTGGTCCGTGTCGGTCAGAACGCCGTTCCTGTTGTTTTGGTTAGCTTGTTTTTCATACATAGGATTGCTGCTTCTTGTAATGTAGCCTTTTCTGCTCGAGGCTCCACTACTGATATTTTCAGTGTATGCGTTCTTCTGAATAGTGTCTCTGCATGTCTTGATTTTCTCCTTGCCTCTTTTTCTTTCGTGTACTTCCCCATACTGTTAATCCCAAATGTAGTTTAACTTTTCCTTAGGTCTTGCTGGAAGTCAGTTTCATGTGATCCATTAATTTTGAATTTAATTATGTGCCCTGCTATTTATATTTGTAATTACCCTCCCCCCCCCCCCCCACACACACACTATTTGGGTCAATTAATTTTAATTCCATCCCTGAGAGCAATCCTCCATGACATGAGGGACAATTAGTTTTTTCGGAGTTGAGAGGGGGTTCCCATTTATACATCTCTCTACATTACAGGATTTATTTTTCAACTTGGGTATAGGGAATTAAATTCTCAAGTTTGTTGTTCAGCTGTGCTGCTTACATACAGGCTTTAAATATTTGGAGTGTCTTTATTTTTTCTGTCTCCTGGGTTAATAAATCTATTCTTAAATAGTGTGTGTATAGTTTGGCAATAATAGCAACAAGTTAATTGAATCAGGTGATCACAAATAAATTATTTACTTTTCATGAACAAACTGAATAGCAGTCACTTATGCTGCTCTGTTCATTCATTACTGAAAGTGTCTTAACGCTGAGTAACAGCTTGACAGGCTGTCCTAGCTATCAACTTTTTTTTTTTTTGGAGTGCAAGTGTTTTGTGTTTCATTTAATAAGTCTTTTAAAGATTTTATCTTGTTAGCTAAGCTGTTTCCTTCACCTATATCCACTATACAAAGCTTTTCTATATTTATTTTACCATATGCCCCCTTGCTTAGACTTAGCCTCCGCTCACCCAAGGAGGAAGCGATGCAGCCCTTGTGGTTAGGATCCTGTAAAGCACTGAAGGAGGCTGTCCTGCCCTGCAGTGCCATGGCTTGAGTGATCTGCATTTTAAAATCATTCCTTCAAGGTCTGTTATGGAAGATTTTAATCACTAAGAATTGGTTTGAAATATAAATCTTACAAAGGTTCTTTCTGTAGCTGTGACACAGTTTCATTGGTAACTTGTTGGTTTCCATTTGCTAGCCATTCACAAGAGTTTCTGTTTTAAAGCTAAATTAAGTTTATTGTCTTCTAAGGACAATATAGTTTATAGTCTTGAAAAAATAGAAGCAATACTAATGAACGTCATTTGGATGACCACTTAGCTGGGCTTTTTAATACAAATTCGGGAAAAAAAAAAAGCTACACTTTTAGAAAAGGAAAATATAAGTTTTTTTTTTTTCTTTTCTTTTTTTTTTTTTTAACTGAAATACTTAATTATCCACAGGAAATAGCTTTAACTATAGATACTACAAAATCTGTTACAGGTCGGTCTTCACTCTTTCCTTTTGAAGATGGCTTCCTAGACGACAGTCATGGTGATCAGTCTTTATCATCGGGTCTCAGCTCTCCAACACGCTGTCAGAATGGTGAAAGAGTGGAACGCTATTCTAGAAAGGTGTTTGTTGGAGGTCTTCCTCCTGACATTGATGAAGGTACTGTGAATAAGTTACATTGGTGAGATATGGAAATTGGCTTTCATATGATTACTTAGAAAAGGTCAGATTTTCATGAAAACAAATGTATTTTACCAGGAATATCACTTGTAGTGCTTGTGGCATTTAAACAAACCTCCCCCCTCTTGTCCTGCAACACCTGAGAATTTACTTGACATTCTTTTGTACTGCAGATTAGAAGAGATGAAGGCAGAAATGTCTGCATAGCAGGTCTTCTAATCTGCAATAGTAGCAAATGTTCTCATATATGTTAAGTAGGAAAGCTGAAAAAGGGAACTCAGCGAGTACAGTCACTTCTCCGCAGTCTTCCCATCCTTTTCAGAAGATGTGATTGACTTTAAGGACCTTGCTACTGTAGTCCTTATCAAAATAAATTGGGCTTTAATCAGCTCTTATATCCAGCATATATGTAGTGTTCAGCTCACAAATGTAGGGAATTTAATATGGTTACAAAATAATAACCACCTTAGTAGGGATGGTCAGGTTTTTTTTCTCAATCCGTATTTGCTCTGCATGCACGCACCCACACACACCCCGACTCCTAAGCCAAAATCGTGACAGTTTTTGGTGTATTTTTCATTTATAGTAGGAATCCATCCTATGTAGCTTCCATTGGCATACATAGGAAATTTGAGGATACTTTATAATGAAAAGTGAGGGATCTTTGAATCTGATCTACTAAATCTAAAGCTTAAACCATGTGCAATTTTAATCAAAAATATATATATTTATAGTATGGGTTGCCAACCTGGGGTTCACAAACAGCTCAAATGCAGTTCCCGCATCACATCATGAGCTGCAGGACTGTCGATACAGGGACTGCTGGGTAATCTGAATCCCCGGCTGCAAGAAGCAGCAGGCTGACAGGTACAACCGATGTGAATGTTGCTGGGTCACTCAGAGTCAAAATACATGTCCAGCCTGTCCTGTGAGGAAGTAACATGGCCACTTGGGAGCTATTATTCTCTTCCATGACAGATCTACTCTAGTAACACCTTTTTCCTTCAGCTCCTCACTTATGTGGTATGCGTTTTGTGGCTCTAGTTACTTGAAAAATCTGATGCCCAGCTCACAGGGGTCAGATAAACTGGACGCATCTCAAATAGTGATCAAAAAATTGGAAAACAGCAGCCTTTCTCTTCAAGCTTTTCTCCTGATGGATTGCTGCTCTGATCTATCTAGCATCACATTAGATATAATTTTAATTCTTTCTTTAAAATACATAAACAAATGCATTGAGAAAGAGGTTTTTTTTTGTTTTTTGTTTTTTGTTTTTTTTTTAAATAACTTAAAATACTTTTTCTGAAACATCTGTTCTTAAAACAAAATTGTCCTATAGGATAGTTTCAGAGGTATGTTCCATGGTGTTTTTAAACTGATGCTTAAAAATAAAAATGACTTGGTGATTCAAGGCAGATTTTCAGAGGGGACGGAGGAGGGTGAAGTCCCCACAGTCGCATGACCTGGTGCAGCCTGCTTTCTAGGTCATGCTACAAGGAGTGGCCACGCTGACATGTAGCTTCTCCATCAGCCCCATGTGGCTGCATCTGACCCTGCTTTGTGGCTATAATTAGAAATAGACCACAGCTGAAGCATATTCACATTTGATAGATCGTGTTTGCATTTAATCCTGCTGCAAAATTGCATTAGTGGAATGCAAAATTACTTTTTTAAGCAGCCACATATAGCACAAAGCAGAAAGAATATTTAGGCATTATCTGTGTACATTATTGCAGTTTTTCTTGATCTTGATAGGTACAGAAAATAGTCTGTATTTTTTTTTTTTAATTAAGAATGTTTACCTTGCCACTGTCAGTCTTCAGATTCTCTCTAAGGTGCCTCATTTGTTTTTTGTAGATGAGATCACTGCCAGCTTTCGTAGGTTTGGACCTCTTGTGGTGGACTGGCCTCACAAAGCTGAAAGCAAGTCATATTTTCCACCTAAAGGTAATTGGCTTACAATACGTTTATGCAGGCTGTTCTGGTAAAAGGAACTATGTCTACAATGCGGCAATCCATTAAAAAGAAAAGATGTGACTCTGTGATGAATTCTCTCTTTCAGCGAGTGTGTTTTCAGCAGTTATCATGATGAAAAAATACAATTCAGTGAATGAAATGTAGTCTTGTGTGTGTACTTCAGCAAGCCTCGAGTCCTTGATCCAGTGCTTAATTTATACTAGGCTTAGCTTAGAAGGAAAGTTTTAGAATTTTCCTAGTGCTGATTCTGTTGCAGTTTGCATATTGTAGAAACTATAGGAATAATAGCTTAAGCAAAAATTCTCATGGCCAGGAAGTTGCTGGTGGATTGGTGCACGGTATTTTGTAGAGAAGCATGAATCCGCTTTGTGTGTGTGCTGACCCAGGAAGCTGTGATCCTGCTCAGAACCAAAAGGTCTGTATCAGGGCTTGCTGTTGTTGAGCTGCAGCAATGAATTCTGCTAAGAGATGGAGCGTTCAGCTCCGACAGGTGTCATGCACCATGGTCACAGAGTTTCTAGGCGAGAACTGATTGGTTTCAGGGTGGCTTAGAGTGCAGGTGGGGCTATTTCACACCTGTCAGCAAAATACTATGCAGGCTTTTGGTTTTCTGGGAAAACTGATTGTGAGACTTGCCTGTCTAAATTCAATTGCTCTTATTGTACATTAGCTTCTCCTGTGACTTTATATTATATCATACACAGTCTATGCTAAGTCACACTTGCCTCTTGCATATAGTTTGGGAGTTCACTCATGATCTGAAACTGTAGCATAAAATTAGACAGAATTTCTGATCTGTGTGTTAAGATTTTCTGCTCTCACTGGATCTGAAAGCTCTTAATTGCTCATTAAGGCCACTGATTATTTTGGCAGAACAGTGGGCTGCTCAGTCACTGAACTAGCTAATCCTACAACATTTTGATAGATATACTTTGACTGTTACAAAGAAAAAACAATTTATCTGGAAGCTTAAGTGCTGGAGGCAAGATAGCTCTGTGACAAATGCTTGCCCTGTAAACAGTATTTGGGGCACTTGCTTGAAAACAGAACAAAAAAGCATAGCTACTGTCTCTCCTGTTACATTGTCACAACCCAGCCTTGCTTCATATGTTCCTATGGACAGTTAGTAAAATATACAATTTTTCTTTTTCTTTTTTTTTTTTTTTTTTTTTTTTTTTTTGTACTGTACCTTCACTTACAAGTTTAAAAAACAGTAATAGAACAAGTTTCTCCTTGTCCCTAATATCTCCTGGTCCTCTCCACTATATTTTTTTTTGTTCTCATTAATTCAATAAGTAACTATTTATGGCAGATCAACATGGGACTTCCAATTATTATTGAGTTTGTTCTGTATCTGACAGTGGACTAGTTATGCCTCACCAAACTTGTGAAAATGTTTTTGAGTAAGGTCTATTTTAGCAGAAGACAAGGGAATGCAGTCTCACTTCTATTTTTGTCATGATTCTAATATAGGAAACAGCTTTCAAAGTCCCTGCCAGTTGCCCTGAATGTCTGTCTGAAAGTGCTAAACAACAGTCAATCCCAACTGTTCCAGATTTATTTATAACTGACTTCTTAGTTATCAATCAGGACTGCAGCATCATACGTCCTGCATTCCAGTCTTTGAGATTCACTTACAGTCATATTAAGCTTGGTAGGTCAAATGTACATCACTTACTGTGATCCCATACAGGCAGTATCTGCATAGAAGACAGAATGTTATTACCAGCAGTCAAAAGGTGAAGCTTAAATCCATATTACATTTTTCCACATCTTTTTCATCGATTTTAAATATAAAGAATACTTCTTTTCCAAAATTATTATGGAATCATTGACAGAAGTACCACAATAAAATGCTTCCACTTCTGTTTTTGATTAGAAGCTTCTTTAAAACTAAAATACAGTATTTAATTTTTTAACTTTAAAGTAAGCCTTTCTGATTTATTATCAGACACTTCTTTAAAAACAAAGAAATGAAAAGAGATATTTGAAATTATGCTTGTGTACAAAATTCAGTGACATACTTAGCTGTCAAATATTCATGAATTCAAACGTTTTCTCCCCTTTTTCTACGTATCTTCTTTTCCATGTCGCATTGCTAGTCTGTAAATTTTCTGACATTTTGAATATGATTCTTTTCAAATGGAAAATCTGCCCAAAATAGGACAGACAAAATTACAGAGGATGTCTTTTGTGTGCTAATAATCTCAAAGGAAAACAAGAAAACTGGTTTGTTGGAATGCAGTGGGATGATGTGGAGGCTAATCTTTGTTCACACATTAATAAAGACTGATCTCTGAGGCTCTTCCCACCTGCCTGAACATGCCCAACTGGCAGTATAAAATTGATCCCTGCTCTTTCTGAAAATATGCTGTCACCTCCAGATGGCCTTTAGTGGCCTTTTGATGGATATGCTTTTTCATTACTCCTTAATTTTTGTAGGGTCAGGCCAGTGGACTCTGTCTGGACTTACAACAAAAGCTGTTTTTGGTTTGCTTTGATAAGCATTCAGTTACAGGTTTGGAGTAGACAGGATCAGTAGTTTGTGCCACAGGTCAGCAGTCAGCTGGGTTTTACACTGGGGCAGTTCTACGTCCTGGATTTCCATCTTCATACCTACATCCAGGTGATGTCATCCCTTACAGTCCTGAGTGTACTAATACAGACTTTTAGTATCTACATAGGTTCTTCAAGAAAAATCCTGTGCTTTTTTCCTATAATTTACTGAATTTTTGAAGTGTTTACATTACATTAAAATGAATTCCATATAGCTGCACTATATTAGGAACACTGGTGATATTCCTAGGGCTAGGAACAAAAGGCTGCAAGAACTATTAGCAATGACTAAGCTGATCAAGCATGAAATCTGAAAGATTAAAATAAAATGTTTACAGTCTAGTGACTCCCCCCTCCTCTAGAGTGCTTTATCTCGTTAGTTTGGTGGGCAAGTCAGGCCATAGACGTGTAGTCAGGCTTGATCTAGCAAGCTATATTAGCTAATTTATTGGCTGGTGTGGTTGATTAGCTTAGGTGCGGTGTCATGTAAGCTGCTTTCAGGGCTAGCTGGGGTCCAGAAACATTCCTGCAGTGTTGAACAAAGAATGTCTTCCTGGATTTGGCATCCTGGGCAGGATGATGTCACTGGCCCTGTGTAGTCACCGTGGGTCCACTTAGACATTACTTCAAGTTTAGTGCTTTACCTGATGGACACAAACTGGTTTTGTGTGAAATACGCTGAACTGCAGTCTCCAGCACGGTGAGTTACATAAGGCTTATTTCATTATGATTTTGGACCTTTGGGGATTGCAGATTAACATGGATGTGTCTGAACCATATTCCTCAAGCACATTGTGTACTATATTATGCAGGTTTTCCTGTTTTTCCAGATATTCTAGGTCTTCGTTACCCTTACTGAATCTTGCCTGACATGATGAAATACACTGTGAGCATGTGTTTGAGAAAGAGATCTGGCTTGGTCAATGATTAAGAGTTTTGGTTATAACAACACCAAAACCAAAATCATCAGATAGATCAAACAGCCCTGGCAGGAAGCATTGTTTGCCAGTGAGCTCAATGTTTAGGTTGTTGAGAGAAGAAGGACCAGTGTCACCCAGCTGTTTTGTCACCAAAAGTGTACTTTATGCACTTGGGCAAGACAAGTTGGTAACAGCTGACAATGTGTATAAGAGGTTGCTATTTCTAGTTCTGAGCATCTGTATTACTGCCTCAACATTTCTTTTTACCTCTCCTATGCATTGTAAAGCTTAGCACCATGTTTTTACGTTGGTGTCATCCATGAGGTGCTTTTAATGCTTTGCTTCTGAATAAGGCCAATTCATTACCAGTGCCTGAAAAGCCTTTGGACGACTTCCTTTGGCATCTGTTTGGATATGTTAGTAACGGAACTGGCAAAATTATAAATGCCATGTGTCGGTCTTGGGTAAGCAGATGCCCAGTTTGTAATGTGTTTACTTGGCTTTCACCACAGAGTTTGGGGAACTAAATGTGGTTTGTGGCTAAGTATTTTTTGAGTACCTATGAGATGTTGAGAAATAATTAAATATGTGCCAAAGAATGTTATCAAATGTAGTTGCACATTACCATGCCAGTTTATTTCACTCTGGTAAAATCCAGGTAATTCATATTTTATTCAAATATAAACTGATTTTTTTTTTTGATTTATTTGCTGTTCTGCCGAGTTAAGCAATGTTTATGCTAACTACAGTCATTTTTTTCCTACTTTTTTTATTAGACAGATGGTGCCAACTGTTTCAAAAACATTCGTTCAGTTTTTTAACAGATTGCTAGCTTTAAAACAACTTTTTAAAAGTTTTACTGATTTTTCTTTGTGATAACTATTATTTTTCTAGCACTCACTAAAACCTGCATGACATATTTAAGAAAGACAAAAATTATGCAGAAATCTTCCTCCATTCCTTTCTATTTGAAAGGTCTGATGTTTGGATACGAATGGGTTATAGAGCGAGAAAATGAAGCATGGCAGAGGTTGGAGATAGGATGCATTTGGAATGGAGGAATGCTTTGGCGTTACAGTTGATTAACATGTGTGGTGCAACCGTCTAATCCTCCTGTATTTTCCCTGTTCTTCAGTTAGTTATTTGATTAAAACTAAACACACTTGTCCCCAGTGCTCACAGGGGGACACGAAGGGTGAGCAAGATCTCATGGAGGAGAAAATACTGTATAGAAAGTTGCACAAAGTGAGACTGTGAAGTGATTCTCATGCTTTCATTTAAAACAACTGGTGGGACAGACTGTATGAGCATTCCTGATGATCTCTAAGGTAACCTCAGATGGGAACATTGTTGTTGGTAGTCTTCTAACCTATCTTGATTGTGTGGATGAGGTCCATTTGCATGGCTAATTCCATTGCCACTGCAAAGGGGATGGTAGCTTCTGCCACAGCAGCAATAATGACTAGTTGCGAGGAGAAAGTATGGTGTCGTAGTTCTAATTTCATCAGCTAGATTCAGAAGCTGATATCTGGTTTGTCTGAATACAGCAATCTATTTTACTGCAACTAGTTTCACCACTTGAGAGAGGTTGTGGATGCCCCATTGCTGGAAGTGTTCAAGGCCAGGCTGGATGGGGCTTTGGGCAGCCTGATCTAGTGGGAGGTGTCCCTGCCCATGGCAGGGGGTTAGAACCAGATGGTCTTTAAGGTCTCTTCCAACCCAAACCATTCTGTGATTCCAGTTACTTGGTCTAAATGATTTAATACCATACCACTACAGTGCAGCACAAAATGCCTAGCCAGAATTCATATTTTAAAAACTGAAGCCAGAGATCACAGTAGTTGCTGGAATGGAAACTGAAGTTCCTTATCCAGAAATACACTGTATGGCAAATAGCAATGAAAAATCTTTTTTAAACTTTATTTGCATATGTTCCAACACATGTGCACAAGATCCATCTTTTAACCATCTATTTCTGAGGCCGTGTGTATAATTTGTAGTCCCCGTGCCTTCCCACAGCAGGGCAGCAGGATCCCAACGCAATGCAATTCACAAAATGTGTGGTAGCAAAATGTAGTATGTACTAATCCGCTCTTCTATAGCTGTTTAATTTAAGTTTGTTTTTAGTACACAATTTTCATTTAGGTTTTCAGTTTTGTTTAGGCCTTTGTAAAGGTCTTCACGCTATTTCCTATCTTGTGCTAAATGTCTGAGGAGCCTTTGTGGTGAACTGGTGATGGTGATTTTAAAATGTCCGTCTTTGACAACTGGCACAGCAGTCTCAAAGAGCATTCAAGAAGCTTGCTTCATGTCAGAAGAATCTCTGTCCCTAAAACGATGCCATTTGCTGTTTCTTTTTCTAAGGGTAAACAAGAATCTGATGAGGCAAAATATAAAAATATTTTTGAGCAATCCTGCCTAGGCAGGACAAATCTCATTCTGAGGTAGCTTTGCGTGATTAGTCTCTCCTGGCTTTCATGTTGCCTTCAACAAATGCTATTTCTTTCAGAATTACTAGGTTGCAAGAGAAATTTTTTTAACCCTGAAGAGGGGACCACAGATTTTTAGCAAGCATTTGTTGTCCCTTCTTCAGTCAGCAACTTCTGATGCCTGACGAAGGAATGATCGGGTCTCTTCGGATGGGGCTTAGCGTCCTAGTCTCCACCAAATTGGGTAGTAAAGATGGTTCTGTCAGTCTTACTAGTAGCTTACGACTACAGTAACCAAACTGGTAAATAAAGACTATTTTCTATGAGAAGAATATATTGACTGTAGCCAAATATTCCTGAAGTGGTTTAGATTATTACTGAAAACCTTCTTCTTCCAAAAACAAATTTCCCCTTCTGCCTACTTCCCTACCTTCCTTTTTCTCCTTATGTGGCATCAGAAAGCTTTTTTCAGTGAAGACATGACAAAATTGGTGCAATGCTCATAGTCACTGGATGGGCTTATATTTGGCACTACGTTCTTGAGGTGGCGGGTTAGGGTTGGAAGGGACAGATGTTGGGCTGCAGTTACTGATAGTGGCTCTCATTTATTATTAATTATTATATCTCAGCTATTATTCTGTAAGAATCAATCTTGCAACACCACATGCTGGCTGACACTCTGTAAGACGTTCTCCTAAGTGGGGTAGTCTCTTGTCAGATTTTAGGTAGGGGGACCAAATCCAATTACTTTCTGACTGTAACACAAAAGAAGGCTGTTGTCTGAATTTAGATCTCTGTCCTTTCAATAAATTTTTTCCTCATCTATTTTTTTTTCTTGTCTGGTTCTCATGAAATTGTTGTTGACTTTTAGTTTGCAGGACATTTTTCTATGTGTAGACTGAATTTTTTATTATCATTTTTCTTCTTCCAAAGACTTCAGAGTTGTTAAGATGTGTCTGATAGGTTGGATTAATTTCTAACAATTAAAGGAGGCATATTTTGAGGACCATGTCATGGTCTGCAGTCTCTCTATCACTTCTCTGTTGAAATGTATCTGATCGTGTCAGTTCTGCTTTGCGTACTGGCTAGGTGGTATGTTACAGGAGAGGAACACTCCCGTTGCTTCCAGCAAAAGCAGCTGTGAAGTTCAGGCACATCACATCTGCATCTACTGATAGGTGCAGACTGACTCTCCCGGGGAAGACTGAATGCCACATGCTGGAGTTGCATTTTCTCTTTCCAGAACAAAGTTTTTCCACAAATCATCTGGACCCTCTCTGTTGGTCATATTCTGAAGAGGCAAGTTGTTTTCTCTCACCCCCTGCCTCAATGAGTTAAGATTGCAACAGGATTTCTTATACCTTACACAAACTATTTTATTAGAGTACCTTCAGTTACGCCACAGTTGATATGTAAGGCTCGTGTCAAGAGGTTTGCAGCTTCCAAAATCTAAAGAGCAACTGTTTGAAGTCTGGTTCATGCATTTACTAATCACTACTCATCATCACAAGCTTTCAATTAAATGCCCAATTCAGTAGGTTCTGTTTAAATAGCAACTCCAAGCATTCCCTTTCTGGACTAACAGTTGCAGTAGATTTGTTTGGACAGATACCCAAGTAAGTGACTGGGATTTCTCAGTGAGATTTACCTGGGTGCAGGCCCGCTATTTTCCCCCACCTCTGCATTGCTATGCAACTGGTACCTGCAGTAAAACTTGAAATTCTCCCTTATTTAAATTAAGTCAGCAGTATATTTAATCTAAGTGGAAAACAGACAAATGCTTGGTTAAATGATGCAGTAATCTGAAGAATTAATGTTGGCCAAAAAAAAAGAAAAAAAAAATTGCATTTCAGAGAAGTTTACTGATGTATCTTTTAGTCAGAAGTAGGAAATCTTAAAGCTAGTTAATATTAAAGAATGCATTCTTTTATGGACTTTGTGAATAATTTATGTACTCTTAGATTTTTCAGCTGTATATCTTGGGTACTCACTTTTCTAGCGGTATATAGGTAATTGATCCTGACTTTAGTTTTTCAGTATATTGGGCAACTAACGTTAATACAGCTGTACTTGGTTGTGGTCTCAGGCTTCAAATCTGAATGTTCTTAAAGATGACATCGAAGAGAAAGGAGGTGCCCTACGAATTTACCTTCTAATAGTTAAAGATGAATCTTACAAGTCATTAGCCTTCCAAATCAGGGGCAGGGCAAAGGCCAAAATTTTAACTGTTTTTGCTCTTATTCTGGGAGATGCAGATCCTCTTTAGAGGAGAGCTTTGTGTTGAGTGAAACAGAAGCACACAGGGCTCGATGAGTGACTTCACCACCCTTCCAAAGTAAGAGCACTGATTCGTACATTTTTAGGAGTATGCATCTCTTTGTCATTTTTGTGGATGATAAATATATGACTGTGATATATGGTATACTAATTAAGCATACGTGTGTATTACACTGTTTATATCAAAGTGAGTCACTGAATAGCTTACACATCATGTGGCTTGCTCAGGAGGTCTGCATACATTCTCAGCAGATTTGTAGTGACTATGAAGTGTCTGTGTGGGGAAGAAAATATGAATTCTGATTATGTCTGATAATATATTTAAATAGTGAATGGATATTTAAGCTAAAATTAGGTATCTTAAATAATTCTATGTAGCTACTGTTTATACTGAAATTTTGCATTGCATAATGGCTAAAAGTCTCCTAAGGAGACTAAAAAATATGTTCCTTCTTGACTATTGTCACTTCATAGTTCAAATATGAAAGAAAATGCTAGTGATTTTCATTTGAATGACTGCCTATTGACAGAATCTAGCTAAGTTCTCTTTAAAATTTCTTCATTTCTGATCAGTCTGTGGCAGGTTGCAGTAGTAGTCAAATAGCACTGTTCTCCAACCTAAAACAATTAGTTTGGACTCCACAAGAAAAGCAATGTACAAAATATCTTAGTACAAAAAAGTAACGTGGAAAGAAAAATGCAGGAGAGAGAGAAGATGTGTAAATTCCCCTGTGAGGAGCACTGAATCCATTGATAATGTACATGTATGCGTGTCTGGACAGAAGTGATAAATATTGGAGATTAAGTTGTTTTTCCCTTAGTCACCCTAAACACTACGTTTTTCCTGTTATGGTCATTTTTATTAAACAAAGTCAATATAAAAGGCCCAATAATATTAAGAAAAAAAAAAAAGTGTGCTACTTGTAATGTATCTTGTCTTTCAAACTCTTAGAAAGAATGCATCAGAGTAATTTGGTTACATCGTACAGCTTCTCTAGATGCCTACTGCTTGCAGAGGGCAGTGACAATGCTGAAGTATTCATACCAAATATTCAGTATGCAGTTGGAATCACTTTCCAAGAAAACAGATCACTGAAAGGAGTGCTTGGTCACTTCCATTTATTGTAGAAAACAGGTTATGAAAAATACAAGGAAGAGTGTGGAATTAATTTTTTTGCTAGTAATGTATTGCTTATTCTTTCCTTTAACACTTGTAATGAAAGGTTGCTCAACATTAAATCATATTAGCAAAGACTTTACCATAAAAGCTGCCAATACAGATTCAGTCTGAAGATTGTGTACTTATTAAACATCTGTTTTCTCTGGAAAAAGCTCAAAAGGTAGGATTTCCATTTCTTGCTTTGAATAGTTTTCAAAGCAGAAAGCATGTGCATTTGTAATGCTTGATGTGTGAAGTTATTATTTTTTTTCAAGTATTTTCTCACGTAGATGTTGCTGTATCAACTGCATGTCAGTATATGTGCAGAACCCCAGTTTTCAAACTCTCCCAGCACATTAATGATGTAATAAGGGATGCACAAAGCCTTGCATTAGAAAAGGAGAGACATTTGACATTGACACACAATCTTTATTTTTATCTAAAGCAAAGGTCAGTAAAGCCCTTCTTAATTGAAGTCTCCCAGAAATAACCATTGATCCTACTTTAGAACAGAGGTACATCTTGCCAAGAATAGATTTTCTGGAAATTGTTTTAGATCCAACAAAATTTTAGATCATTAAAGGAGACTAAATGTGTTTGTTGTTGTTGTTGCTTTGTTTTCTAGCCATTATTTGAAAACCTTTAATGACTAAGACACAAAAAAGGTTTAAGGCAGCAAAATCAGAGGGAGGAAGTTCAGAGCATTACCTGGAATTTGAATATACTGAAGTACAGAAAAAGATTTTTGTCACTTATCCGTAGGAAATAAACAGGCTGCTTTTATCAAATGGAAGCAGTTAAATGTCTCAGTCTGATTTTCATTAACAGCTTCTAAAACCAAGCAGGTTTTACTGATACTCTGTTCTTTTTTTTTATACTGTTTTATTTTTTTTCCCCATCATATGTAAATTCTATTTTCATTGAATGCTGCATTTTCTCTTGTTTTATAAATGGAAATACAGGAGTTAATCTGTGTTATAGACTCCAGGATAAAATCAGTCCTTTGAATAGTGATATTGCAGACTTGATAACAATACTTTGTGCTTTGCTAGTAGCTCGGGCTGTGTCTTTTGTTTTGCTAATAATATATGGAGCATCAATTTTTTCTTTCAAATTCTTGGAATAAGTTGAAGTGAATGATTCTGGGAGGAGAGATTGTGTACCAGCACTGCAGCACGTCCACTGTTTCTGAGGGTAACCTAAAAAATAATTGTTTTCCTCCTCCTGCACCCTTGATCAGCTGTAATCATTTCATGCATTAGAAGTCTGTGTTGCCTCAAATTCCTATAAGCAATATATTTTATTTATCTTACCCTGTTCTGAGAATCAGCGCAGTGATGCACACCATTCATCCCCTACGGTAATGATACAGTAATATAAAATCAGTGCAATATCATCTGAATATATACATCAGCAATTTTTCAAAGGTAACATCCCAAATTTTTATTTTCCCAAATCAGAGGTTAGGACTGGAAATAGGAATTCATCAGGTGCTGGAAGATGTTGCTGCTCAGAAATGAACGGGGCTGAGGACACCTCTGGCCAGGGCAGTGTCTCTGCCTCCCTCTGATTTCAAAAGCTAGGAGCAGCTGAGAGCTGTTGTCTGTCTGTCTGTCTGTCTGTCTCATTGCTGTGCTTGGCAGCTTCTACCTACGCTATACCAAGCAAAATCCTCCTCGGTTTGGGACCTATGATGTACGTGGCTAATGCTATCTCAGTGCAATCAGTGGGCTGTTACACAGCAATGGAGGCTGTACAGCTTTCATTTAATAAAGTGAAAATCGTAATATTTTAAAGGATTGGGTAAATCCAGTTTTTTTTTTTTTTTTTTTGTAAAATATACCATTCTGATCTCCCAGAAAAATGCGTACTTTCACTAACTAGAAATTTTGAGAGATAAATTTGTTCTGCAAATATAAGTAATTGAATTTTGGAAACACGTGCTGTCATTAGGGTCGTCAAGCTGCATCTTTTCTGTATAGCCAACAGAGAGATAAGAGACGTGAGCAACTAGAACCTGAAAACAATGCACAGGAGTGAGCATTCAAAGCAGTTATTAACCAGCAACTCTCTGAAGCAGAAATTGACAAACTGACTACTGAGCGAATGAAGAGAAGTAAAAGCCTAGTGCTGAAGCTGTCCTGTCAGCAACAGAAACCTTTTTGTTAAGGGAAACTGCTGACAGTGGGTCTTTTATGGGAAGAACTAAGATACAAAGTAACTGCAATTTAGGTGTTTTTTTTAAATTATTTTTACTTTAGCTAAACTGTAAAAAAATGAAACAAAAATAACCCGCCCAAATGACTTATTATAAAGTTATTTCAAAGTCTGTAAGATCAGATTGGTGAAAATGCCAACATACAAAACGTGCTCTGAGTGCTGCAAGGAAAACAGATCTGTCCTACTCTAAGCCTGAAGTGCTTGCTTCTTTACACCGCTTTCTCCAACCCCAAATTAAAGAATTATTCCTTTTTGTTTGCCTGTGTGACAGAAAAGGAAACAACAAAAATTTTCTTTCAGCTCTTTTTTGGTCTTTTCAAGTCCTGAATTAATCTGCATATTATCCACTGTTAATGCTTATTAACTTTAGGTACTATAAACTGGAGAGACGTGGAATTTAAAATCACAATTTAAAGTGATCTGAAATAACCTCTGAAATTAAACTGTCCAAAACTTTTTTTTCCTGCAGATTAGTTGCTCTGACTGTTTGACATACCGTACGTACGCAGCCTCATTTATGTTGTCCGTTCACACCATTCCCCTGGAACTGTAGCTTTGGTGTTTTAAAACTATTTGCAGATAGCACAGCTGAAACTGTCTGGATAGCAGATTAGGGGAAAACTCTAGCAGTAAATTCCATATATGAAGCCTTTAACCTATCAAATGCTCAAGCATAATATTTCTTTCATTATGAAAATGACTACGATTTTTATTTCCCTAGTTATTTATCCTCATGTATAAACAATGGTGCTGGTTTTGTGTACATGCAAAAAGAGGCAGAAGGGATTGTTTTCAGGTATGGGTGATCAGTGGTTCCAATTCTAAAAAGAGAGTTGGGGAAATTTTTCAACGGTAATAGTGTTTTTGCCCTTCGGGTGAGCAATGACTAGAAGTCAGAGTGCTGTTCTGACTGGCTTAGAATCAGTAATGGGGAGTGACCCAGGGAGAGAGCAGAAGCTCTCGTCTTCTCTAAGATTTTGGCTTCCTAAGCAACATTCCCATTGGAGTGAAGGGTACTGGGCTTTTGAGTAAATTGCTTAATTTAAGGGATGGAGAGCATAGCCTGTTTGTGCAATTGCCTTTGCCTTTCTTGGTTCCCCCCGCCTCAGAACTCTCACGCCAGCCACCCGCGTTCTGTCTTTAGAAATGTCTTGCAGCTTCGGTTCCTCTCTAGACACTTTTCGGGTCACTGCGAAGCGCACACTGACTGCACGTGGGAGCGTTACAGTCGCACGCTTTGGGAAACATCTTGCTGGCTTCTTGGTCTCTGTAAATGGCGTTGGGTATTAAGTCTTTTCGTTGTGACCGAAGTTCTCTTCTTTGAATTTAAAAGGTGATATAGTGTAAAATCTGATATCAAATTTTGTTAATTAAAAATTACTGACCTCAGCTAAAAAGCTGTCCGGATTTTTGGGCCTTTGCTTTCTTCCCCTAAAATTGTATGTCATTAATCTATTTTTACCTCATGCTGACACTAAGGAATGGAAGCTGAAATCAAGCAGACTACTGATTTATATTTATCTAGAATTTTTCTGTATTAATGTTGCTCGGAGTGGAATTTGAAATTGGCTTATTGACAAACAAGGGTAACAGGGGTTTCCTTCAGACATGGAAAGTGATCTCTTCTCAGCCATCTGTTCAGAGCTAAAGCAGCAGCAGCAAGCCCGAACCCCACAGATGACGAAAACGAGCTGCTTTGTCCAGAGCAGTCGTGGATTAATATTGCCCTTGAAAATGGAAATTGACAAATTCAATTCTGAATTTAGTTACTTTTTTGGTGTTTCTGAATGCAAATGCCTGCTGTTCCATGCTGCTGACCCAGTAAATTTCACAGAGGTAGCTCTTGCCTCATCAAAAATTTAGTCTTTGTCATATGATTAATTCATGTGACTACTATTATAACTATAATAAACCAAATTGTATGCTATAGCTTTTATGTGTTTATACCCTTTAATTCTGATTTATAGCTGTTATGGATCATGTTGCTTTCTGAAGTCTGAAGCTTTAAAATGGCTGTGACCTTTGAAAGAGGAGACTACCCTATAAATTTGCTGTTGCAATGTTTTACACTAGCGTAGAAGTAAAATGCCAGATAAAAAGAGAGGCTGGAATATTCTCCGCAAGTTTAGTGGAGGTTTTTGTTTTTGTTTGTCTGTCTTTTTGAGTGTGGAGGGGTGGGTGGCATGCCAATGCTTTTTTACTGAAATAAATTTGGGGAGAAGTATTTTACTACAGGACAAACTGAGATGGTATCTCTGTACTAATTCATTTTTTCCATAAGCCATGAAAGTCTGTAAGTTGTGATGACCAGCAAATCCCTTCTGCTTTTTGAGATGCTTTAGAGTTGAAAGGACTTAGTATGTACAGCTAAAGCCTTACACACTGCAGCACTATTGAAATACCGTTGTCTCCATTCAGCAGTGAAGTGAAGAAGAAACACTGGGGCAACTCTCCTTGTCCCAAAAACAATGTTTGTCCTCATGGAGCAAGCAGACATTCAGTGTTTTGTTTTGGTTTTGGTTGTTTTGTGGTGGTTTTTTTTTTTTTTCCTAATTTATTTAAATTGAAGATGTGGGGAAAAACTCTCCATTATATTTGTGATAATGTAGGAAATTACTAATTTCTCTATTATTTGTGGTATGTTAAGATCGCTGGTAGTAAAGGTTAAAGGTTAGTTTCCATTCCATTGGTAATCTCAGTGATGTGGGCTATTTAACAGTAAAACTGGGATTATGAAGACATACAGTTCATTTTGCAGAGGCTATTGATCCAGAACGTCACTTTTTGTTCAACTCTTCCATATGATCGGCTTGCTTTGTTGACTTTTCTTGATATGCATCATCTTTTATTTAGCTATGATGCTTCATTTAATTACTATGTAGATTCGGGATTCAATTATTTTTCACAGCCGTGGAACTAAGGATATTCAGTACATACCTTTAATTAAAAACAAACAAAAAACCTCCCCCAAAACCTGTCTTTAATGTGGCATATGGGGAATTTCTTATATATCAGATTACTCAGACTCAGTCTAGTACTCATGAAAACACCTAAAAATGAATAGGAGTCTAGTTGTAAGATGCAAAACTGTTCACATTTCTTACCTTTTGTTTTTTAGAGAAAAGAATCAGCTGACAGTGTCATACACTTCAATTTAAAATTAGACTACCTAAAAGAAATCTTTGCAGCTCTGACTAATACATAATTTCACTCTTCTGCAGTAGCTAAGTGAGATTACAGTCTTTTCTATTTTGAGGTTTCTTAAGTATTTAAAGCCTTTGATGTCTTCTTGAAAATCCAGACATGTCACTGCAATGTTTAGAAGAAAGTCTGTGGGTTTTTTTGTTTTTGTTTTTTAACACCTTGGATTTTGACTTTTCAAAAATCAGTTTCATTTTTAATAGTCCTTTCATCTTTGGATTTAGAAATGTGTTTTATTCATGTTCAAAGCACCTTCTAATAAGATTACTAATGATGTTTTTGAGCAACCACCCTTTGTCATCACATTAACTGATTTAGTAATTTGGTTCATACTGTTTCTAAATGTTCCTTTACTGTGGGCTTTTAAAACAAATTTATTCTACAAGTTCTAGTAAATACAACTGTAATTCAATTTCAAGCTATGTTTAAAAACCCAGGGAAAAAAAAAAGTGCTATTTATACTTCATGATAAAATTACATCCATTTAAAGCTACTTTGAGGTAGCCATCTCAACCACAGAAAAATAAGCCCACAGATGTGAAACTAGAATATTAATTTTCTTTGCAAGTTTAAGTCCATCGTATTTTTTATACAATAATATGAGGTAGATATATATTGAAATACATTCTGTAAGAGAGATCTTAGGTGGATGGTAGATTTTTTTGATTGTAATCTTGTAATCTATAAAAGATCAGAAAAGACACTGTCTAAATTTTCAAAAGATGGAATGAAAGAAAATGTGCTTCAAAGGTAGTTTAACTATTTTAAAGTTTAATAGTCATTTTGCATATGAGATAAATACATGCGACTGCAAGGACTGTTCTGACTTGCTATGCAGTATGTAAAGAGAAGAGAAAGTCCTCCTCTTCATATTCTTAGTTTCACTGCCCAACAGCAGTGTTATAAAACCGAGAACACGTGCCCTTTTGAATACAATTTCTATATGTGATTTTGCAAGGGAGCTGAATTTTGGGAACTGTGTTCTTGAGGTCAATTACATAGGAAACTGATAGATGATATGCAGACCTCTGCCATGGATATATACCTGAATACTCTGACCTTGTATATAATTCTTCTTCTTTTTTTTTAATTGTTATTATTTGAAAAGTAGCCATGATTCTAAGAGCCAGAAATAAGCTCATCTTCCTCTTCTGCTTATATAATACTTGAGTACCAACATACTGGCTTTGTATCAGAAGACAGAGCTCATGGTTGATGTATTTGAACAGCAATTTATACACTGCTGTTCTCAAGTGCAAGAACTTAAAACATTTATGAAATACTTTTAGAATGCACAAGTTGAGCATAAAATGGTAAGCTTCTGTTAATATACAGAGATGGAACTAATTCACAATTAACTGAAATTTCTGAGAAAAAAAATTAATTGGATTCAATCCACTCTAGAGTTCATGAAGTACGACACTTGCACAACTACTCTGTCAGCACCTTTCTGAAATATTCCTGTATCACTAAGTAACAAAAGACCATTAAGACAACCCTAGTAATCATAGCAGGAGTAATTAATCACTTAAACTGAAAGGAGTATAAAAATCCCAGTATACCAAACGTCCTTCCTACTGTCTCCCATGGGTTACGAAACACAGTCAATGATTTCATTTCACTCCACCAACTTTGTGCCTAATGATGCAACTACACAAGGTGTTACCAGGTTGACAAGAATAAAAGAAAGCCTAGCTATTTTTACACTTTTCATTCTTGGATGCTCTGAAACACAATCAGTCTTTTCGTGGTGAGCCATGAAGGCATGAAGTGGATCATCCTTAACTCTGAGAAATATTTTGGTCCAGACAAGAGGACAGTCTTCTCTGTTAATCTCTACCAGCTATAGCTTGCCAAGTTGAATGGTGTCTACAAGCCCTGTAAGTTTATATTCTCCCTTGCCTGATGCACTTAATACATGTTCTGTCCTAATCAAGGTTCATGAGTTCTTTTCACTTAAATTACATTGAGGAAGAATGGGCAGAACACATGCATGATGCACTTCTAGCTAAAACTCTAAAATGATTGCCTGTAATTTGTACCAACGTGCCAGTTTTTAACATAAAAGTATGAATATCAAGATTCTGCTGTTACAAGAATGACAGAATGAACAACTCGGTAAGCGTTGCATGTTTTGAAGAGATCACTAGAGCCTTATTACAAAACACGCTATCAATGATACAGAAAGTTTCCCATCATTAGAGAAGGCATCTCTATGATGATGTTAATTGAAATTTTCCAGACAGCCTTGCCTAGAGAATGCTTGCAGAAATGCGTTTTCCAGACTACAGTAGCATCATATGGTAGTTTCAAGCATATCCTGCATTTCAAGTGACAATCTTGTTTCAAGCCTGTGGGACACAGTGTATATGCCAGATTTTCCTGTTTGTTCTCAGCAAGGTTAAGTGAAATTAGACCAACTGGACAAAATATCCTTTCGTATGGAAATTGTGTTGCTGTTTAGATGTCAGAATGGCACATGTACAAAGGAGCTCAGTTCTTGTACTGCTTTCCGAAAAATAATGAATCCTTGAGCTTAAGGATGAGGAGCGTGTTTGCTGTGCCTCAGAATCTAAGGAAATTAATCTTCTCTTCATCTTCCCTCTGCTGTACCCCTTTAGAAGTTGTAGTGACTTACAGCAAAATATGCTGTTGCCTTTTTCCAGTGGATTGCATAGAGCAATGTTTATTGTCAGCATTACAATGATGTTGTACCAATAGCCAAAAGGAGCTAGATTGTTTCTGCTCTGCCAAGAAGCCATATATCTGTGTTTATAGAATATTCTACTGTTGTCAGGTATCTTGCTATTTTCTGGGGTTTCAAATGTCTTGCCTGTTTTACTTTGTGGAGATCTGAGTCAGGAGCAGACCCCTGAGCCCTCAAGCCTGAGTGCCTGCTCAGCTGAGAATGGGTCACTGCTAAGGTTTGCTTGCAACATGCAAACGTGCTACAGCATGCTACCAGGATTCTGCTGGAGAAGGTTAGAAGTTTGAAACTCATCAAATCTCTTCCTTCTTGGGGGGAGAGGGGGATGCAAAGCAAAACAAACAAACAAATATATGCTTTAAGTATCTTTCTTGTCCATATAATCTTCTACATGATTTTCTTATTTGAACTTCTGTTACATAGTTATTTTTCATTTCAGTGTAACCTTTGTTAATGATGAGTATCAAAAGTCCTTGAATAATGGGAACAGATGTGCAATCACCACAGTTTGAAGTCATGCTGAACACCATGTATACTTTGCTAGTCCAGCCTGCTTGCTTGTCTAGATTAACAGAAGACTGCCACTGTAATTTACTTACCAGAGACTCCTTAGCAGGCAGGCGAGCATGTCCCGTCACAGAGGTCCAGAGGAATGAGGAGATGTTAACTTAGCTCGCAGCTGGTGCTAGCCTCGGGTTAGAAAACTGAATTCATACTAACTTGGACTGAAATCTAGCAGCCAAAGTTTAGTTAACTTTACCTGGCTCATGATTGTTATGATCACACCATTTAGTGTGCCCCAAAATGCCTGTCAACTCTACTACCACAGATGTAACCTCTTATTATGACCCAGAAAAACCTGGAGAAGCTTTGCAGAAGAAAGAAGTGTTCCAAGCTGTTGTGCACATTTTTGCTAAGTAATTAAGCCAGAAAACACATTTCCCAGTTTTGATTTTGACTTTACACTACAGAAATTTTGCTGGTTTAAGATATATAAAAGTCTGAAATAAACAAAATTCTATTTTTTAGAGTTCAAATCTTATGGTCTGGTCAGAAAATAAATCTTAAAGGTTTAAATATATTGAAAACATCCTTTCAAAGTATACATAAATGTATATGTATTCTTGTTATTTGGATTTCAGAGTACTGGAATGATCTGCACTTCCACCTTCGTTGAATTTGTCTCACAAGACACTTATATAAAATATAAGCCAGGGGCTGGGGCTGAACCATGAAGTGTGATCGGTTGGTTCTGGAGGTGTAGCTGCCATGGTAGTCTTCTCTAGTGTCTGGTTTTCTGACGGGGACATTTTATAAGGCTGAAAAAGAAACTTTAATTTCTGTACAGAAACTTTAATTTATAGAAAGCTTTTGCTCTGATTATCAAATTTAATCAGAAGGGACAGTATGGAGTGAGGAAGATGTAACAAGTGCATAGATGGAAAATAAAATGAAGCTAAAAGTGATAGTGGTTGCAACTGAATTACTTTTGTACTGTGTTAGTTTAATTAGTTTTATAAAGTCTAAAACTAAGATGTTGAAGTGTGCTTATAGCTTTAGGGGACTGTTTTAAGAGAACTACATCTCCCGGAGAGGAAACCAGTGCTTTTACTCAGAAGTATTTCACTTTTTGTTTGGACCAGTATCTTTAATCCGCTCCTTTAATCTACTCCGATGCTAGGTATGCAAGTTCCACATTTTCTAGCAAGAGTGTTGATCAAACTTTTTTTTCTGGGGGAAGTCAGTCTTTCTAGGTGTGTTCTGGGTTATAACTATGTTGTTAATACAAAGTTTTTTTGCCTTTTTTTTTTTTTTTTTACCAACCCCATAGAATGTAATGTTCTTTGAGAAGTCACATAGGACTAGAGATAGTAGGGTACGAGGTAATTTGGTAGTTAATAACTCTACAGAGGAAAACAGTTTTTTTGTGTCTTGCTACTTTTTTTTGTTTTTTATTTAATAAATCAGAGTTGTGTAGTATGTATTTAAAAATACACGCCAAGTAACATTCACTCAATACTTACTGCAGAATTTAGGCTAAGTCACAACTGTTTTAATAGCAAATAGACTATGTAAAGCTATACTACAAGTTATCATAATTTAAATGTGGTATATCACTGGGTGGGTGCTTAGTTTGTGTAAAGAGTCTTAGGCAGAGAAAGTTTAGCAGTCCTTACTTAAACTCCAGCTGCCTCTAATTGCTGCAGATTTTCTGAAAAGAGGTAGCCTGTAAGACATGCAAGTGCAAAATGATAAAGGTCAAAGCCAACATGTTCACATTCAGTGAGAAAACTGAGTTGTACTGATTATGGAGCAAAAGAGTAATGCATGCTTGATAGAAAGCCCTCTTAAATGGGCAGCTGTATTCAAGTGTAGCAGCCAGTCTTCAGATGGTTTTGCTTAGTGTTGCATGTATTAGTTTCTGCTGTATTTGTTCACTTGTGACGTGGCAAAAGCATGGACTGCTTGGGTCAAATCTTTATTCAAATTTAACAACATTAAGTAAAACTGAAGAAAGCTTTCTTGTTAGCTGCATTCAGAAGAGCACTGAACGCCACACACACCTAGTTCTACTGGCTAATTGGAAGTTCTAAAGTTCTGAATCACTTGGAGCAATTTTTATCAGACTTTCTTCTTTCTTTCTTTTGAACAGCTTTATTTAAATATACATAACAACAGCAGGTCTTTTGACTCATAATAAAACACAACAAATGTCATTCTTTTTCACTCATGCTTATTGATTTTAGGTAAGCATTTTTTTTTCCATATAGAGTTAAGTATGTGAGCATAGAAACATTCTCCTCTTTGCAGAAGTTAAATGAGCAGTTCTTTTAAGGTTTACTTTCTGCTTTGCAAAGTTTGTCTTATTTCTTGATGTACTTTGCTAAAGTTAACTTTTCACTTAGTGCATCACAGTTAATAACAGCGTGTTTGTGATTTGTAAGGTAAAGCACTAATCTGTCATTGGATGATAACCTTCCTTTGGAATGAGAATGTTCTGAATGTTCTCAGTGTTTCATAATTTTAGACTTCACAGTTTTAAAACCACTTATGAAAACATAAAACTTGTTCCAGGTGACTGATTTAAAATCTCATCCTACCAGTTTGTACTCTAGGGGATTTTGCATAGAAATAAAATGTATTTGCAAAGTAGAAGTGTAGTATAATTAAGCATAATTCATATTATTTTTATGGTGTGTTAACATCTCTGCCTTGAAGTCTATTTATCTGTTTACCTGCATGTTTTTTTTGACTTTCCTCTAATATTTAGTCTTTGTATATGGTAACCAGAAACTTGGTGCCTCCATTGTAAGATCATAATCACTGATACCAGCACATAAATAGCTCAGGCATAGTGGCTGGATAGTAAGAACCCCTTATTTACCTGCCCATATTCTCTGTGTTTGAAACCATGAATTAAACATATAAACATGGTCATACCCAGAAAGCATTCTCTTCTCCATTCTGAAATGCATTCTGAATATTGTATGTGGGTATGATATATTTGGTGAATTTAAATTTATGAAAATAAACTAAGAGCTTTAAGAGTTGCTTGTAATTGTTGTATTTTATTCATGTTTGGGGTTTGTTTTCTTTATTGATAAAAATACTTTATAAATCAACCTGTTCTTTTTTTCTTGCGCCCTTATCCTTTCCAAGGTTATGCCTTTCTGCTGTTCCAGGAAGAAAGCTCTGTACAAGCTCTGATAGATGCCTGTCTGGAAGAAGATGGGAAACTTTACCTGTGTGTGTCAAGTCCCACAATCAAGGATAAACCAGTAAGTAGCTTATGCCATGACACTTATGCTGGCTGCTAACCCATTTGCTGTTACTCTTTTCAGTTAAATAAATAAATAAATACTTACAGTTAATTGACTCGTCCATTTCCTGTTGCTGTCCTTGATGTTACATTGAATTAACTTTCTTTATCGGTATAACATGGCTTTAACATTTGCTTCTTTCTGATAAATGCCATGTTCAATTACCTTTTATATTTGGTACTTCTGGTATCTCACAGGAATATGCATCCTTCTACAATGTTAGCTATAAAACAATTAGATTAAGCATTTTTTCCTCTGCATCATTGGAAAGAAAAGAAAGCCTTATGCAATGAAATGAAGAACTTAACCACACCCTTCTCCTCCTCCTCTTCCTTTTCCTTGTCCTTCCCCATCCCCCTCCATTAAAATCCAGATAGCTTCAGATATCCCCCGTACTCCATTAGGTTTCTTAGTTATTATTTTTTCTGCATGCAATAGCTAAGAGATTTCTAATTTAGGTAGGTCTGATTTACCATATATAAACTGCAAGGTTAACACAAGTAATGCAGACAGCTATAGCAGAACATATGGTAACCTGTTTCTATTGTTCACATCTCTAACATTCTTTAATGCTAGTCTTTTTTTATAGCTATGGATACACACAGATTAGATGGAAACTATAGCTAAATATCATCAGATAAAAATATGCTGCCTTCTTAAAACGCTGTTAAAAAGCATACACCGATAAATGAATAACCTAATATTACAGCACAGTCAGTATGCTTGCTTATGTACTTTCTAAGATCGATTAGACAGATGAACAGCTTTATCCAAACGACTTGTGAGCAGTTTCTTTCTGTATAGTCTGAAGATTTCTTCTCAGCTATGTTGCTGCTTGACAGAAGTGAGCAATTGCAGTTCTTAAACTCCTTTTCGTATCCAAGCACAGAAATTTATTTTATCTCCTCTAGCCAGTCTATTGGTGCTTTAAGATTTGTGGATCCTTGAATGTGAAACTGCACCTGTAATTACATACAAGTGATAAAATGTTCTGTATGTCCTTTCACAGATTTCTTGTTATAAATGGCGATTAGGGGCAGGCAATTAATGAGGTAGGAGAGTTTGCTATGATGAAAAATTTAACTCAAGCCTGGCCTCTAGAGGTGATAAATGAATCGTCCACCTTCTTTTCAAACACTTAGATAAGCTATGTCCTTGAATTGTTTTGGTGCTTATTTCAGTGCTTGGCACTGATTTACTGCTTTTGCTAATTTAAAATTATGCTGTTAATTAGAGAAAGATTTGGCAATCGTTTCTTAATTTTAATTGAGTTGTCAAATTCCTCTACTAAAAACAATCTTCAATACTTTTTACAGGTGCAAATTCGACCTTGGAACCTAAGTGACAGTGACTTTGTGATGGATGGATCTCAGCCTTTGGACCCAAGAAAAACTATCTTTGTTGGAGGAGTTCCACGGCCCCTCCGAGCTGGTGAGTAAAAGGAAAATTTTGGACATGTAATAGGGGTTTCAGATTAAGCAGAAAAGATTTTAAAGAGAGAGAGATACAGTATATGTAAAAGAAATAGAGCAGAAAATATATCCTGTCTTTTCCAAGGATCATAGCTCACTTTCTAAGTCAACCAGTTTCTTCCTGCCTAGAAAATACAAATTCTGAATATTTTTGATCTTTTAAATAGGTTATTAATTAGGATAATAAGTAGAAACAGGTTTCCTCAAATTTGCATAACATAGTAGAACTTGGCTGATTTTTCCAAATATATACCATCTTAATCCTAACCTTGATTTGCTTGCTGAGATGTAGCCAAGTTTCCCTACCCTTTGACTAGAAGATAAACTTCTCCCAGCCCCTTTCCAGGCAAATTCCATCTGCAGCTCCGATTTCTCTTTCTCAACTCTAACCCTCATTTTCCCGTGGAGCTATAGACAAGGCCTCTCCTCTGTCGTTTAGAAGAAAGATTTTTCCCAGCACAGGTCTCTTGATAGTCTTGGTATCCCCACTCTGTACTGAAGACCACTTTCCAGACTCACTTGTAATGTAGCTCTGTGTTTTCTCCCTCATTTTCTCAACCCTGAATTGTTGTTGTTGTTATTATTATTATTTTGCACAGTCATAGGCAAGACTCCCCAGCCTTAGGCCAGAGGAAGTATTTATTATCCCAGCCTAAATCTAAGGCCCTTTTTCAACACTGCTCCTAGCTGTAGCTCTACATTCATTTTTTTTTTTTTTCTTCCTAACCCTTATTTTTGCTGAGCCATTGACAAGGTCACAAAGCCATTAGCGAGTTGAAACATTTCTCCTTAGTTAGGTCTTCTGGCAGCTCTCACTTCCCATTAGCAGTTCCTTTCCAACCTCACTCCAAGTCAGTCTCTTTTTCTTCCCCTTAACTCTAATCCTAATTTTCCAGGGCTGTGGTAGGACAAGGACCCTCAACCGTTGTCCCAAAGAAAGACTTCTAGGCCATCATTCTTGGTAGCCTTCACTTTCCTTTGGCAGCCACTTTCCAGCCCCCTACAACTGTAGCTCCTTGCTTTCTCTTTCTTCCAATCCTAATCCTAACCACAATTTTTTTGGGAAGCTGTACACGAGATCCCCCAGTCATTGCTCTAAGAAAAATTTCTTCTAACCCAGGTTTCTTGGCAGCTTCCACTTTCCTCACCATCTTAAAATAAGGCATAATTGTCAGAGAGGGTAATTACGGAAATGATAACCATTAAACATTACCTCACTTCTAATTGTAGCACTTTATAAAACTGTATGTCATTTGGCCTCTCATAGATTGGTTATACATTACATTTGAAAACTGAGAGTTAACCTCTCCAAAGCAGACAGACAGTTTCCAGTTTTTCTTGTTTGCAACTTTCAAGATCTCATTCAGATGTTTTATATAAGATGTCTGAATGCTGCATGGTTTCTTTCTCCTGGAATCATATATATTCTTTGTCTATAGGCAAGAGTAACTTACTGTAACTACCGTTTTAAATGTTTTTAAATGTTCTTGCTGTTTGTTCCATACCATCGCTTTCTGGGATCCTTACCTAAACGACCATTACAAATCACAGAACCATAGAATATCCGGAGTTGGAAGGGACCCACAAGGATCATCAGGTCCAACTCCTGGCTCCACACAGGACCACCCCAAACTCAGACCATCTCTGAAAGCATTGTCCAAACACTTGTGGAACTCTGACAGGCTCAGGCTGTGACCTCTTGCATCCCTGGGGAGCCTGGTCCAGTGCCTGACCACCCTCTTGGTGAAGAACCTTTTCTAATGTCCAACCTGAGCCTCCTCCACGCAGCTTCCTGCTGTTCCCTTGGGTCCTATTGCTGGTCATCATTGGAAAGTAGAAGTATCTTCTAGTTGGTACATTATGGTGATAGTTTCCCCTTACTGTTTGGAGCATGAGTTTTATCGAGTTACGTAGAATGAGTCAGACATTTGTTTGCTCATTGCAAATGGACAAACTAGCATATGGCCTTCCCTTAATGTGACACACACATTTATACAAATGCACATGCACACTCAGTTTAATAATAGGCTCTATTCTATGTGTAGTTAACAAGTATTGTGAGAACTACAACGATTTAAATATTTAGTATAATATTTTTCTTTCATCTTGGATATCTAAAATTTAACTTACTACTGAAAGTGTTTTCACACATTAGCATAACAAAAACATTGACTTGGCAGGTCCCAGTATCTTGCTTTGCGAGATCTTATCGCTTTGCTTTTGCTTTATCCATTTGTCAATTTTTTTCCTCTATCTACTTATAGAAAGAACTTGGCTCAGTGACCATACATCTCTGCACAGCTTACATGCCTCTTCTCCATTTCCTTCAGTTCTTTCTCCTAGCCTTTCTTCTGTATGTTTCCTCAGCCCTACACTCAACCTGTCGTCTGAGTGATGTTTATAACTTCCTTAGAATTATTGGTAGTGTGAGGGAAAACAGCAAACCATTTTAAAAGATCCACAATCAAGTTAATGTTCTACAAAAATAACAAGTTAAATTGTGCCCAAAATGTAGGCTTTCTTTAAATATAATAACTTCTGCCATTTCACCAAATTTTGCTTCAAATGTAAAATAATTCCTTAACGCCTTTTCAAACTCCTGGTATGTAGGCTAAAATAACAGATTCTAAATACAGGAGTATCTTTGAGTGACATTATATGTAAACTAGCATTAACAAACCTCGTTGGAGTTAGGGTAAATCCTGAATACCTAATTCCAAATACCACAGTCCAAATTTACCGTATGATAAATTATAAAACAGTTGACCTGATACCTACTCTAACAATGTAACTCTGCATTTTTTTCCACACTTCAGTCACAGCAAGTTTTGTTTTTACAGTCTGGTTTTTGCCTTTATATTTTATTGTAATTCATATAGAGTTGTTTTAAGTTATTGTTAAAACCAATGCTTAGGTTTGCTATTTTAGACTTTGGAAGACAAGTATGCTAAAGCAAACAGCACTATTTCTTATGCAACAAACCAAAGAAACCTGTTTATGTTGAATCCATAATATTTAAAAATTGCCTTCTTGCAGTTGAATTGGCAATGATTATGGACCGTTTATATGGAGGTGTCTGCTATGCTGGCATTGATACAGACCCAGAGTTGAAGTATCCAAAAGGTGCTGGCAGAGTGGCTTTCTCTAATCAGCAGAGCTATATTGCTGCTATCAGTGCTCGCTTTGTCCAGCTCCAACATAATGACATTGATAAACGGGTAAGTAAAATAGCATGGAATGGAATGATTGCTACTAACGAAACTGTACAGAGATGAAGAACATCCTTACACTAATATTGTGTGAGAGAACGCTAACCTCTGTTCTTCAGTTTACATTTGTTAATTATTTAAAAACTTACTTAAGCTGTCAGAGTGAAAAAATATGCCTTAAAAACATCTTAAAAAACTGTTTAGCACTAGAAATAGAAAATAACTTAGTTTAGTCCATTTTTGTTTGTTGTTTGTTTGTTTGTTTTGTTTTTATTTTTTTTATTTAGTGGCTACTTATATAGCTTCTGGCATTTCTGCTATTATTAGGTAACTTTCTTTCCTGCAATGTATGTCTAGCCTTAAGGTTCCTAAAACACAGGGATTATTATAGGTATAATAGGTAATGTTGACCTCAAGATCTTGAGTATTATTTAAC